>CM045759.1:140033036-140340564 GCA_025200525.1 Camellia lanceoleosa | reverse complement strand
CTTAAAGTTTATCAATGGACAAGAAAATATACACTATATGCTCAAACATCCAGTTGCAAATAGATCCTGATATTTCTCTCGGACCTCCAATTCACGCTCTCCTGCTGATTTCCACTCCGTGATGTTTCCACAAACCTTTTACCAAGGAATAGTTTTGCCTCAAGAAGACTTGATCCCGCTTCTATCTGCAAGACCCGACGATCGTCTCTCTCATACGAGGCATCCTCATCTGGCCTCCTAAGTCACGGTCCAATCGAATACATGCGCGGATCCGCTCAGCATTCAAGCATACTAAGGAATGAAACACGCCATGCACCTGAACCGCGCGGCGGTAAAGCTAAACAAGAGTGCAACCTCCTAATCATCTCAAGGATCTCCAAAGGGTATCCATAAACCGAGGGGACAACTTCCCACTCTTCCCAAAACCTCACCAAACCCTCGCCTAGGTGATATTTTCAAGCAGCTGACATGATCACTCAATTCAAATGCCAAAAGGCCTCCTCCTGACGGGTTTGCATAACTCTTAGCGAATACTTCCGTCAGAATAAGCTCTCCTAATCATGATAAGCTTGACCTTCTTTCGCTCAAGCTTCCTCACCAACCTCCGGTGCTCCAACAACAAAGTGCATCACCCATCTCGTCCAACAAACTAGAGACCTACACTGGCTGCCGGTTACAAGGCCTTAATGAGCTACATACCACTGATACTCTCGATCGAAACCGTTGTTGTAGAAAACTCCACCAAGGGCGTGCCTCCCACGCACTCCACTAAAGCTCAAGGGACACAACCTCGAAGTTATATCCTCAAGGATTTGAATAGCACGCTTTGACCGCCTGCCGCCCCGAGGATGATAAGTCGACTAAAGGTCAATCTAGTGCCCAAGGCACTCCTGCAGATCCCGCCACAACCTAGCAAGAAAACGGGATCTCTATCTGAGACGATCGACATCGCGGACCCCATGCAACCTCACTACTTACGGTCCCTGAATATATGTTGCTGGCAAGATGATCTACCGCAATCTTTCACGCTTAGGAATAAAGTGTGCGCACGACTTAGTCAACCGGGTTCACAAACCACCAAAAATAGCATCACTACTCACCGCCGAGTCCTCGAAGACCTACAACGGTTCATAGTGACATGCTCCCACTTCTACCTCGCAATAGGCAAGGTTGTAACAAACTCACTGCCTTCGATGTTCGCCTTTACTTGACAAGTAGCACTTAGACACACAAACCGGCCACATCTTTCATACCCCGCCACCAAAATCCGGCGCACCCAAATCATTTATACATCTTAGTGCCTCCTCGGATGAACCCCAAGGCGTGAATAGTGAAACTTAGAGTACTTCTCTCAGAAGACTTCTAAGACAAACAAACGGTCTCGATATCTCACACTCACTGGATACACCAAACCCTTTCACTCTCCCACTGGAGATCTTCTCCCATAGATTCCACCTCAAAGTCACCTCTGTGCCTTTAACACTGATTCACAAGTGTAGGTCGTGACAACTACGTAAAACAAGGTCAGCCTCAACAGATTCACCCAAAAGCAAGTCAAACTCGCCAAGTGCACCCAACATTTCCCACTCTGATGGCTATATAAGCAACATCATCAATGGATTTCATTAAGGGCATCGCCACAACGTTGGCCTTTCCCGGATGATATAGTGCAACTCAAGTCGAATCCTCAATAAACCCATCCATCTTCTCTCGCCTCAAATTCAAGTCTTTCAGGTAAACAGATATTTCAAACTTTTGTGATCCGAGAACACCTCTAATCTCTCACCATAATGGTAGTGCTCCAAATCTTCAAGGCAAAAAATCACAACGCCAACTCTAGGTCATGGGTAGGGTAATTCCTCTCGTATTTTCAACCGTCATGCCATATGCTACCACTTTTCCTCTTGTATCAAGACACAACCCAAACCCTCAGGAGGCATCACAATAAACCGTGATAACTCAAACCTCTCTCCTAATAATCAAACCGAGCAAAGGGTAAGTCTAACCTTCAACTCTTGGAATGATTTTTCACAAGTCTCACTCACACAAACTTGACCCCTTTCTTAATCTAGTCAATCTGCTTAGCCTCGAGAAATCCTTCACAAACCCAAGGTAATACCCAGCCTAATCCCGTAAAACCATGGATCTCAAACACACTCTTAGGTCAGGTCCAATCTTGCACCGCCAATCTTGATGTATCAACAGATACCCCTTCCTCAAGACCACATGGCCCAAGAATTTAACCTCTTAGCCGTGAACTCACACTTCCCAAACTTAGCATACGCTTATGGGCTCTAAGCAATTCAAGCACCACTCTCAAGTGTTCCTCGCTCCTCCTCAAGGTGAATAAATCGTAATGTCATCTACTTAAGACGACTCACGTAATCCATCTAAGAATTCCTGCATTATCCGCTCATCAAGTCCATAAACACTACCGTGCATTGGTAAGCCCAAAAGGTATCACCGTTAAATTCATAATGGCCATACCGCAATGCAAATGTCATCTTCTAATATCCTCCTCCTGACCCTCAATTGATGGTAACCCGATCTCAAGTCTATCTCAGAGAAGCAACGGGACCCCTTCAATCGTCAAACAGATCATCTACAGACATAGGGTATTTATTCTAACCATAGCCCAATTCAATTTCCAAGTCAATCACAAAGTCTTAAGGCACCATCTTTCTTTTTAGCTTAAGAGGGCCGGTGCTTCCCAAGTGAAACACTAGGGCGGACAAAACCCTTATCTAGCAACTCTTGGAGTTGAATCTTCAACTCACTCAACTCTGGGGCAAAACGCGGTAAGGTGCCATGGAAATTAGTGTCGCCGTGCACTAAGTCAATAGAGAACTCAATCTCGATGACGGTAAACTAACAAGGTCCTCGGGAAAACATCCAAATCCTCGCAAACCACTTTAACTCAATCCGGGTCTCATCACACTCATTACTCATAAAGCTAGCGAGTAGATCACTAAGCTCACTTACCACTTGATCATACACCGTGGCAACACACTACCAACTCGATCCCCCAAGAAATGGAAATAATCCCCGCCAAGGTACATATAATGACCCTGGCAAGAATAATCAATAATGGTATGACGATAACTACCCATACCCAAAATTACATCAAAACCCGATATAGCCATAACTACAAAACAAAATAGAAGTCACGATCACCACCTCTATATCACCTTCCGATACCCCTATTTCAAAATCAACTCACCCCAACAGTGATACCACATAAATAGAGATGCTAACTGCGCTAACCTGGGCCCCAAAATAAAAGCAAAAGCAACAGATATAAAAGAATGGAATGCACCAGATTAATCAACACATTGGCAACCGAGTTGTAAAACAAAAAGGTACCTCTCACAACAGATAGAGTCTGGTGATAAGATCTCACAGAATGCAAAGATACACGCTACCAAGGTCTTCGTCTACCCGCCACCTCGAGCAAAGATCACAGACAAACCGAGATGATGAAGCCTCTAATTGGCCATCGAGGCTCGAATCGACTATGCGGCCGAAAACTCAAGGCTCATTTGAACCAGATGCACCAGATAAAGCACCCAACTATGGGCAATACTTCTTCAGTGCCTACCGACCACATCGGTAACAAGAGAGCTATGGCCTCACCCCGACTTTGGCTCGAGGTCGAGTCAAGATGAAGCCGCTTTCGCCTCTTCTCCTCTCAAGGAAAGTCGAGACTTATGGCCCAACACCACATTTGTAATGTAATGTCGCCTGTCCGCCTCCTGTAACTCGACTCAAGATCGAAAGGTAGATCTCGCAAAAGCACTCGACTGTTGATTTAGAACTCCTTCCGCCTCCTACCGCCCCTCGCCATCCTGACCGCTTTGAGCCCCTCATTCTCCTCCTCCTCCCGTGATCATAATCTCCATATGGGTCATGACATCCACAAGACGCCTATACCCCCCAACTCGGTCTTAAGTCTGTCTTCTTTCTCGAACTCAAGACAATGGCGCTCTCACCCAAAGCAAACCTAGATAACCGTAAATGCGACTCAAACTCGCCATCGTATACTCACCGCTTGAGTCGACAAACCGTCCTCAACTTCTCCCTAACAGCTTGGAGATGTAAACTTCTCGGAAAGCATTTACAAAGGCCTCCCATGTGCCACCAATACGCCCTGACAAACTTCCACCACTAACCCAAGATTCTTCACCGAAAGATGACAAGGTCACTTTCAAAGCCCCGCTTTGATACCAAGCATCTCAAATGTTCGCCATCCGCCACTCATCACCTCTTTATGGCTCTTTCGGATCACCCACAAACGCGTCTCGTTAGATCGAAGAACTCTTCGTAAAAGAAGGCCTCGCTCAGCAACACGGGCTTGGACCGATTCTCACTTTTGAGAATGTCCATGGACTCCCTCAATGCTCCTACCATCTCGCTGGCTATAGGCGCCCATGGCGTGTCGACCATCGCTCGCCACATTGGCCTCGACCAACACCTTCCTCGCCGCCCTAATCTCATCCCAGATAGGCATCTTCGCCTCCTAGGCCTACTCGCCACCACCACGCCCCCGCCTAACATCCTAATAAAGTTAACGAAGAACATTAGCACATTCACAAATGTGTCAAGTTAGTTCACTTACGCCCTAAAGCAATGGATAACAAGAATTCATTCCACATAAGCACATAATCACATAAGCACTTATGAATTTTATTTTCTAATAATGACAATTCCGGTATGCTAGAGTTCCGCTAGAAACAACATTGATCAAGTGCTTTTCCAATAGGACTCGTAAACCCAAGGATCCAATCAACATCCTAGAAACTACATTCCATACCCATATAGCCACATAAACATGTTATCACACAAGCACATAACATTACACTTAAGTCTCTAACAAGCGAGACAAACCTATTGTGATACTACTCACTTAATGCACTCCAAAGTATTCAAACCCAGACGCCCGATACCAAGTTATAACGCCCTCAAAATAAACCCATAAATCATACATTCAAGACATCCATAAACTTAAGGGAATAAAGCATAATTCTATTTATCAGAGTATTCATTACAAAAGATATTACATGTTGACAACAAAAATAAATGCCCTATAGGCTTACAACTTTTCAAGTCAACACTTGGGTTCAACAAAATAGAGTTCTAACTCTTTACACAAAATAGCCCTTTGCTTGATATACATGTAAACAAAGAAAGAAAAACACAAAAAGAAAAGCCTTCAACTTCCACAACCTCCCAAGCTAAGACCTTGGAGGTGGCATATCAACTGCACCTGAAAATATTGTCCCGTATAGAGTGAGCCAACGCCAAGAGAGAGATATGCTAAACATAATATGAACAATAACTAAAACATTAGCATTTGATAAATGTTTAACCTATGCAAACCAACGTACTACACAAATCCAATTCCATGACAGATATGTCCATATTTCACTTCCACTTTCCTTTACTTATCGAGTTTATAATTCATAATATGGCTCGTAACTCGCCAACAATTTAATGAGACTACGACTCATTTTAAAGCATTTCTTATTAAATGAGATAACAACTCATATCAAAACACTTTCATACTTCATAATAGATATACATATTTGTCAGATCAATATTATATTAAAACACTTCCATACTTCACAATAAATACACATATTTGCTGTATCAATAGAGTCCATCCCCTATCTCCTCCCAAATAAAATTCAGTTTAGAAGTCCATCCCCTATCTTCTCCCAAACCGGAGTACATCTCCTATCTCCTCCCAAATAAAATCCGGCTTAGAGTCCATCCCCTATCTCTTCCCAAACCATGGAGTACATCTCCTATCTGTTCCTACACAATACAATGTATATAAACAATTATTATATACATGATCAATCAATACACATATTTGATGTATTATTCCAACCGCCATATTCAATGACATATTCAATCGATTAGTTTTAATTCACCTAATCATCATGCAAGGTCTACAACAATCAAGACTATCATCCACCGATAATTTCAAAGCAATTATTTCTAAACAGATAATAAATGCATCAACAGATAAATTATCAATATTTTCAAAAGTGAGCGATTAATAAATCTAACTCCACCATTCAATCTCATAATAAGCCAATTTCATCTTTTTCCATAACTTTCCCCAAATTAATTATATAAATTAATTTATAACAAAAATTAGGGCTTTCCTTCCTTTTTCAACATTGACCCAATGGCTCAAACATTTTCATCAAACATCAATAACATCATTTTGTGTGAGTCAAAATAACAAAACCCCTTATAACTTTTGAAACCCTAATACCTAAAATTACCCAACATCAACATTTAATCAAAATGACTAAAAGCTTATGTCAAATATCATAAACATGAGTAGTTATTCTATCTCAAATTCGAGCTCAAAGGAGAAGATGAAGAATTTCAAGTGCTCCAAACCCCAAGATTTTCGGATCAAAATGTAGCCTACACTAAGCTCAACACCTTTACAAAGGCCCAAGGTGGGAGATCACTAGGCTAGATGATTTCTTAGAGAGAATGTGAAGTTTAGAGTAAGGAGCTCTCCAATGGAGGTTTTGAAAAGCTAGAGAGAGAAAGAGTCAAAGAAAATGATCCAAAAAGTCACTTTTCGACCGATATAAAGTCGCCCGCCGAGCGTGAACTCCCCTTGAGCATCAGACACAAACTCACGCTCGAGCGTGAAAAGCGCCGCTCGAAGGCCGATCACACACTTCCAAGTTTTGCAGATTGATGGTCCTCGCCGAGCGCCGATCCCCGATCGAGCAGAGGAACAAAATCAAAGGGGCCGCTCGAGCGACAAAAGCCCCGCTCGAGGGTCTGATGACCAGCAGAGAAAAAAATGCTGGGAGATGGAAAATCACGCTGAGTTGCCAAAACTCCGCCGAAAGGAGAAACAAAACAAAAGGCCCGCCGAGCTTCAAAAGCCCCGCCGAAAGGCCAAGGCCAAAATCTGGGCATCAACCTTGAATTTTAAGGGGATGAATCATTGTTGATTTAGCTATATATGAAGTTATAGCTTGCACAGGTTACCTAGGTAGGGATTGGTTATATTTAAAAAAAAAGGGGGGGGGGATTGGTTTTGCTGCAGTCAACAGTGATACTGTTCGTGCCGTTGATGATGTGTCCCAATAAAGACTTGCCACATGACAACAATGCCTCCACTGCAGCCCATGCTTGCCTCCACAATCTCTTGCACAAGATGACCAAAATCAGATAGCAAATACTCGCTCCCTTGAATAACCTTGACAATGGACAACGTATAAGTTTCTGTTGTTTCTAATACTGTTTCTTTAATAGTTCTCCAAATAATGTATTTTATGATTGAATAATATACAAATAGAATTTATGTGATCATTTCATTTTTAATCAAAACATTCATTATTATAATTATAGTTTTAAAAATGTTATGGATACATTATTCTAAGCTATTTCTGTTTAACTTTTCTAGTTACAAATCATTTATCATGGTATCACTAGCCAATTAAATCTTGTAAACATATTTAGGATTAAGTAAACAACTATTGTCTCTCGCTTATTGAACTATATAATCTTTGCAAATCGTGATGTAAGAACTCTCACATTATTTAGTGGTACCATCACATGATTTCACCATATTTATACTCAATCATTAAAAAGTTTTAACTAAAGTTTATCCATTTTTAATTGATAGCATGAAAAGCCTAACATAACTTGCCTATTGCCTTCTTCTCGACTCCTTGAATCCACACATTCTCCACACATGTTCCCTTTTGGGGTTTTTCTTTTATCAAAAGGTAATTTAATGCCCGTAAAGAAAGTGTGTTGCAAGACCAAAGATGTGAAATTGATAAATATATATATATATATATATATATATGAAACCCTCAATCTAAATGAGTTTCATAGTGCAATTACATTGGTTTAAGGTAATTGCAATTTTTGGGTTAAATATTCTTGTGAAAGCTTCACCTTCATTATTCTACCGTTTATATATGGATGCTAGTTTGATGAGGGATTGGTTATCCTCTAGTTTTCCTTTTCTCCGGGTGCTTTTGCTTCAAAATGTTTGCTCAACCTATATGCTTATGCTTTTACGATAGTACTAACAAGTGACAAAATGAAAACTTTTGTTTAATCTCTAATGTTGTTATAAGTAGTGAATTTTGTTCAACCTATATTACATCAAATATTTTTATGATATTGTTATTATGCACACTATTTAATCTCTAATGTTGCTATAAGTGGATGATTTTTATTTTTATTTTTCCATTTAGATGAAATCCCAAATGTGTTTATACTATGGCTATAGAAGTCACTTGTTTTACCTTGCAAACTAGGAGCCCAGATAATTCCTATTGGATGTATTGTTACGTAATGTCACCACAATTGGATATTTTTAGTCCAAACAGAAAGTAAGTCTTATGACAATAGTATTAGTTTTTAGTATAGAATTCTTAGTGAAAATAGATATGGGTACGAGTGTGAAAGGGTGTTAGTTTCATTTGGTTTCCTTTATTTATTTAAATTATGTTAGTTTATCGATTTGAATTCTTGAATGTTGATAATATTTAATAAGCATTGAATGGAAGGAGAGGTATCTTCGCATTTTCTATTTCCAATCGAATTTATCAAAGAGACCAACCGATGTCTCGGCTTATTGGTAACATTTTTCCCCAACTCTCCATCTTAATTCCTCTATTTTTATCAAAGATAGGTAAGGAAATAAGCCCAACTTTTTAGGGTATATACCATGTACATATTGCATTATAGTGTTTTTGTTGCTATTAGGGAAGATCCACGCAGCTTGGAAAAATGATAAATGAAGGAAGGCTTTCAGAATAAATGGTTCTTCCATGTAATAGAAGAGACTTCTCAATCTGAGGTGGAGGAGACAAGAGTGAGAAACTCCTACTTGACATTAACATCCAAAAGGTCTAGTTATCTAGATGATGCCCATTGAAATTAACATCTCTTATTTAATATTTGGCAAGAGAAGATGACTTGTTTAGCAAAGATAAACCGAGTCTGTTAATGCACACGGAAAAGAAGACGAATCATCTTTTTAATGCTTGTTTAAATGTCAATGTTTTACTTTTCCAGTGACTAATCTCATTTCTGTCTTTGGTGCTGATTTTGTGTCCCACCTGCATTATGCTTCTCGTGACAGATTCATATTCTTTGGAAGCCTTGTAGAACAATGTCACATATGAATTCTTTTTCTGTTTATATTTTGTTCATATTCTTTTTTGTTTGTGAATTGGATTAATACATTGCAATTGCAGGAAGCTATAGTTCTACCCTCATTTGTCGCAATAGCAATTCACCCAAGACCTAGTGTTTGGGACTTGTTCGTGTCAATGTGTATGAACTGACTGTGGAACAATTAATTGTTCAAGAATGTCTTTGCTTCAAAGAACTTGTGGATGGGGAGTGAGGAACCTCTTGAAATTGTTTAATGATTATGAATTTGTTGATTTCTTGTTTGATGACATACTTGATAAATGACCGTAATCTCATAGATAATTGTCACCGCTTTTACATATTTAATTTCACACAAGTTAAATTAAAATTTGAAATTTGAAACCTGGTCTAGGTACAATGGAAATTATGTGCTTGAACTTGATTTTGAGTCGTTCAATACAATAGTTCCTAGACTAACTCACCATCTTCCATTGGCAATGTGGTTCAATTTCTATCGTCACCTATCTTCAATCATCTTCCGTAATAAACAAAGTTTGGAGCCTTTGCTTCATTTTCTTCGCACATAATGGCCATGTGGGTCTTCTTAACTTTTGGCATTGACATTATGATCTTTGCTCCCCATTCAGAAAATGAATAATAATAATAATAATAATAATAATAATAATAATAATAATAATAATAATAATAATAATAACAACAACAATGATAACAACAACAAAGGAGGTTTGTAATTTGCATGAGGAGACTTAAGATAATTTTATTTTACCAATGTGTTTTGGTGATGATGATCGATGGGATACATACAATATCCGACTCCAGCTTGTTTTGGCAAGGGCAAAGGAATATCTTTCCCACCAGATGAAACATACTCTCGCTTTGAATATGTATGAGTGACAATCTCTCAAGACAACTCTTCTTGCTTAAATAGAAATAAGCCTCAAAATATAGAGCTCTCCTTTTCAAGAGAGGCAAAGTTGCTAGATAAACTTGGGGAGAGGAAGGTGTTGGATTTTGACAAGGAGATCAATTGAGTAAGTTTTTTACATTACATTTCATTCAATCGAAAAGCCTATTGTTAATTGTAGATTTTATGATTGATGATAATGAGAAAGGAAGGAAGTTGAGTATAAATACAATTGGTGACCAAATGATAGCCTATAGTTTGAAGACAAAACAAATAATATTACATTCTTTTTTCTTTTCTTTTCTTTCTTTATTTTTTATTTATTTATTTATTTTTTCTTCATTATTTCAAATTTTTTTCCTCTCTAGGCCACTTCTTCTTAAGTATGGCCTTGATAAATAGGTTAGATTAGATCAACTATTTAACACTTAAGCAATCGGGCTTTATTGCAATGGAAGGACTGGGTTTATTTCACTATGGAAGTGACACGCTTAAATCATATTTGTAGATAGCAGATTTTGATTGCCTCTTTAATTTGTCATATTTGGATGGAAAGTCATGTTATATGTATGCAGAAGTTGTTGGACCAACGAAGGTTGGCTCGAGTTGAAGGAGCTCGTCGCTAAGCAAGTGGTCTCGGGTTCGAGTCCTTGTCGGCGAAGCAACCCTTCTTGGGAGAGGTCCCCGCCTTGGCGCCAATCGCATTCTTAGAGGATTAGTCCTGGTGAAGCTTGGGGATTCCTTGGGAAACCAAAAACCAAAGAAGTTGTTGGAATCCTCATTGTAGATTGTGGTCTATGTTTGTTCTGCTTTGTACATTTATATGCATTTGTTTGTATGGACTTTTCTATGCTTGATAGTTTGTTATTCAATCATATAGCTTGATTACCTTGTTCGAGCCAAAACAATGTAAGCATCCAATATCATGAGCCGAGATTTTATCCCTAATGAACCTTCTTTGTTTTCATACATTCTCGCAATTTTTAGATTTTTATTTGTAACTTATTTTCATTTTTGGTCTAATTTTTTTCCCTATTAGTTCTAACAAAGACCGAGCAAAGGAATGAATTAAGGAGCTGAGCTAATTACTATGGTTGCTTAAATCCTTGATTTCTATTTTCAAGTATGCCCTTCAATCTAACAGCTACATATTTATTCCCAAATTTTCTTTCTTCATTCACCAAAATTTGCATTCTAGGGCCTCATGTCATTTCCTTCTCTATTCCTTATATATCTCGTCAAAGATCTGCTCATATATATATGGATTATTCATGGTTATTTCCAAGTGTACGGATTTTGTTCATTTTTGTTTTTCAATCATTCTATTGGGTATATTTTTTTGGAAGTTAAAATAAATTATAGGCAAACTATTTGGCATTGAAAAAATTTGACTCCTAAAAAGTTGTTCTAATTTAATCATAGTGACATGATAGATTATCTCACAATTTTTCGATTTGTTACAATTCAACCATCCCCACCTTCGTGGTTGATCCTCTCCTTTTGATAGTATCATTGAGATATTTTTTTGTGCTATTTCCAATTTATAGAATCTATAAAATGAACACTAGAAGGTGGTAAATATTGGCCCTGGGGTGGGAAAGTAAATGCAAATGGCATGGAGAGGATTATGGTTAAAAAATTCATATCTAATTCATGAAGAACTATATCTTCCCGTTTTCTTTTCTTACATTTTAATGTTATTTTTGATATGTCGATAGAAGGAATAATATGATTTTGTCCAAAATTTTGTTGTTGTAATGAATTTTTTTTTTTATATTTTTATTTGTGTGTTGCTGCACAAAATAAAAAATAAAAAATAAAAATCAATCTATATTGTAATTATTCTATAATTATCCCACTGAATTATAATTTTCACAATTATTAATTGCTCTAATTTTAAATTCCCACGTAATGGAAAGCCCAAACCACAAATAAAGGCCCTCAAAAATAATTCAACTAGTTACCAAGCAATAGAAAAAGAGATTGATGTTTAATTATTAATTGGACAAATCTATATTGTAGTTAACTAAATTATTCATTGAAAATAATATGATAGATAAATTTGATTATATAAGCTTAGTTAGTAATTTTGTTGTTAAAATGTAAGAAAAGTAATATTTAAGTGATATTTTATTGTATTTAGATTAATTTGGATGGATCAATGGCTTTATTTTTTCATTTGGTTTTTTTTTTCCCCTTTGTTGTATATTGAGTCTTCCTAAGCCATGAAATAACAAAATCAAATTATTTTATTTTATTTTTGTCTTTTTGAGTTCTTATAATGATTTGCTAAGATCATAATCTATGTAAGCAAATTTTGGTAATCATATTCAAACAATCTCTGTGGGTACTAATAAATAAATAAATAAATAATTGTGGGTAATTCCAATCACAAAGGGCTTAGCAATCTATAAAGCAAGTCCTATTGAATAATCCAAATTTTTAATCGATGACATTGTACCAAGAAGATTAAAATTTGCAAAGCTAAAAGGGTTCGATTGTGCATCACCCCAAGCATAAACAATGGCACTTGAGTCTTAATAAAAGTTTTGCAAAGCACATGCAATTATATATATATATATATAGAAGGACAAGGGGTGGCCAGTTTTACATTATTAATCCATGCCAAAATAAAATTTTAAAAGTACCAAATTTGTGTTCTCCTTCTAAGAACCTCCAGGGCCCCCATATAGTACCAGATGCCCGAAGTGAGCCCCCTGGTATCCTTCATCTTTCACTTCATACAATTTTCTATTGCTTGTAAACACATATGTTTGAGGATTTATATCCCCTCCACTTGGACTCTTAAGTGCAATATTCCTGAAGTATGCATCATATCCGTGTCCTCAATTAGAAATTGACCTCCCCATTGCAAGTGTTTCGGGTGCCCGTGGACTAAATACCTCTCCTCCCCATTCAAAGATGCGGTTAAGTTTGCTAATCCGCCACCAAGTATTCTCTTTGGCCAAAATCCAAGATTGGTATTTGCAACCCAAGCCACCAATTTCCATTAGCTAGATCCTATATATTTTACATGGATATAAAATTGAATAATTGAAACGTAAGAACACAAATTCTATTTCTTTACCACTAATTACTTAATTATGATTTTTGTTTCATAATTATTGGTGTAATAATTATTTGACACGATGGTAGCATGCCTTGGGAACTTGTTTCATATTTAAAAGTTTTCAAATTTTACTCAAGATGTAGATTTCATCGCAACCGATGTCCTCTCCCTATAGAGACCTTTTCAATTACTTGACCAAGAGGTATTTGTCCACAATCACAAATCCAGGACAATTTGTATTGAAACAATGAGATTGACCTGCCTGTTTGGTAGACAAACATATATGAATATATTGTAAGAGCTACCAAGAAAATATAGTCAATCGAGTAATATGCAATAAAAAGCAATGATACTTACATTTGTATATATGAATAGTCGAGAACGTGCGTCACCAAACAGAGATGGATCCACCTGAGACAAACCAAAAACATAATAACAACAAATGCTTTTGTCTATGTGAAGCTAGTTTTTACTTGTGAGAATTGTTTGTAAAATAGGTAAGAAATTAAATTTACAAGAAGCAAGAAGATCAACTTACCCTCCACCCAACTTGTAAGCTATCAGGCCCATTTTGAATCATCATTCGCCCTGCACTATATTGTTTACCCACGACATCTGGTTGGTATACACTAAGCACCGCTGACGCTCCACTGTATTTGTTTGGACCATCTATTGTCTCAACTATGGCATACTGGGTAATAAAAGTCCAAAACATATGTGTTACTTTTATATTTTCCTCACTGAGAATCAACATATCCATATTGTTGGGAGAAACCAAAGGCCAATTGGAAATACTTCAATCTAGCACAAAATAGTAATTTTTCTCCTCTTTGTGTGAATCTATTAGGAAACAATTTGAATAGAGCACAATATATATATATATATATAATCAAAATAATAAATCTAAAAAATCACACAACAAGTTAAGAGCAATTTGCCAATCAAGAAAAAAAAAGGCAAAAAGCAATTTTTCCGCGGAAAACCTTCCCACACTGAGAAGGAAAAAACCATGGAACCATAGTCCATCTTCCGTTTGGTTTAATTTTAGAATTATAATTTGAGTGTAGAGTTATGTTTTCAGTTTTGAGTTTTTGAATGATGATTTTAAAAGAGAAATTTTGTTTAGTTATGAGTTTTGAAAATAGTTTTGGGATGATTTGTAATTTTGTTTTTGTTTTGTTTTGTTTTGTTTTTTTTTTTTTTGTTTTGATTGATTGATGTAAAAAATGTGAGAGAATGTGAGAGGTGAGATAAGAGATGAGAGAGAAAAACTGATTGATTAATGATAAGAAATAAGAGAGAAAAAGTGATTGATTAATAATAAAAGAAAAGAAAAGAAAAGAAAAGAGAAGTTTTGAAAGTAATTTTGAGTTGTATTTAAAAATATATTTGGTTAACAAGTTGTATTTAAATCATGATTCATAAACAGAGTTGAGTTTTGAAAAGTAAACCAAACGCTACCATAATCTCTCCATGTGGGCTTGAGATTTACATGGGCTTTAACAAATATTTGGGCCATCCTTGACATACAAGGGAAACCCAACCCAACAAACATATATATATATATATATACCCTTGTACTTTTTTTTGTTGGTTTTTTCCCCCTCTTTTCATTCAAAAAAGGCATCATGCCCTAACTGTAAGATTTAATGTTTAGTGTTTTTGGTTGTGTAGATTCAAGCCATGTAAACAATCACATCTGCAAGTAAAATTATTATCAAAAGTTTGCCTAAAACTTTCAACAAGATGAGGCTAAACATATAGCTTCAAAAAATGAGGACTAGAATCAATTTATAGGATCAAAAAATGTGGTTAGAGTGTTTTATGTGTGTGTTCAGCTTATTCAAGAAGGTGATTCATAGAAACAAATAAAACCAAATATAGAAAACAAGCAATAGTGCAAAACTAATATTGTAAAGCTATATTATGAGTTTTGAAAATAGTTTTGGGATGATTTGTAATTTTGTTTTGTTTTTTGATTGATTGATGTAAAAAATGTGAGAGAATATGAGAGGTGAGAGAGAAAAAGTGATTGATTAATAATAAAAGAAAAGAAAAGAAAAGCGAGGAGTTTTGAAAGTAATTTTGAGTTGTATTTTAAAAATATATTTGGTTAACAAGTTGCATTCAAATTATGATTTAAAAATAGAGTTGAGTTTCGAAAAGTAAACCAAACGCTACTATAATCTCTCCTTGTGGGCTTGAGACTTACATGGGCTTTAACAAATATTTGGGCCATCCTTCACATACGCGGGAAACCCAACCCAACAAACATATATATATATATACGCTCGTACATTTTTTTGTTGATTTTTTCCCCCTCTTTTCATTCAAAAAAGGCATCGTGCCCTAACTGTAAGATTTAATGTTTAGTGTTTTTGGTTGTGTAGATTCAAGCCATGTAAACAATCACATCTGCAAGTAAAATTATTATCAAAACTTTGCCTAAAACTTTCAACAAGATGAGGCTAAACATATAGCTTCAAAAAAATGAGGGCTAGAATCAATTTATAGGATCAAAAAATGTGGTTAGAGTGTTTTATGTGTGTTCAGATCATTCAAGAAGGTGATTCATAGAAACAAATAAAACCAAATATAGAAAACAAGCAATAGTGCAAAACTAATATTGTGAAGCTGTATAATCTTGATTGACTAGGATAACTTACATCAAAGACCAATTTGTCATCTCAGAGTCATTATTTTTGAAGTAAGTTTCTCTCTAATGAGATCTTCTTTAGTAGTTCTTCTAATTGGAACTGTTCCAATCGGGCAACCCCCACCCTTTAGTCCTATATGTAGAGGTTTGCTAACGTTTGAGGAAACTTGATCTCTTGATCTCTTAGGTAATGAAGTGGGCTTCATCTGCAATTCAACTCAATTCGAAAAAGGTGAAGGAGACTTGCACATAAATTGATCACATAATGGATTATAAAAAACTCACAAGAGTTGGATTCTACGGTTGGGTACGTGCATGTCTTGTTTTCTATGAGCCTCATAGAGTTATTAGTGTTAAAGGTGCGTAACAAATTTTGTAAGATCCATATTGTATTTTGTGTTAGGTTGTTAAATCAAGAGTTCACTAGTAATTCAATGTGTAGGGTTTTATTAATTGTATGGGACTAACATTTCTATGGTTTGCCTATAAATATGAATCTTCTCTACATCTCCTCTCTCTTTTATTGATGCTTGTCCCAAAATTATATTTTATCTATTCGATTTGATCAATACAATTATTCCCTTCGCCAATAAAAAGAAGTATTGTAGAGGTGTGAGATTGAGAGGGTTTGTAAAGATGTAGGGGATATGAAAAAATTCCGGGGACAATGATAGTGAGTAAGTAAGCACGTGTAGCTTCTAGAATCAGTTAATCTTAAGTAGGGAAATGTGTAGAGTTTCAAGACTTCGGTATTGGTGTCAGATTTTAAAGGTTTTTGGTTTTATTGTTGTACACACTATGATTCATAGTATATTTCTCTTTTGTATGCAAATCTTTGTGATTTTTAATCTTTAGTGTGTGCATATGGATGTGTTTCCATTTGAATTTAGGATGTGCACAATCCCAAAGACCTATTGTGTGAACTACAGTGTTCTGTGATTTATTTTGTGCTTATAGAGTGTTGAATAAATAATTAAGTAGCCTTCAATTATGTATTGGAGATAAGAGGATGTATGGAGACAAACCTGAAATGAAAAGTGTGGTTCTTCAAAGAAGGATGATCAAATGTGTTGTTTGTAGAAATCCACGCTAATCATATATATCTCCATAATTATTCTCAGAATGTTACAATCTTTCCGTTAATTTTTATATACAATTGTTCAATTCATGAAAAGTTCACAATTTTCTTCAAAAATAATAATAACATATTATGTATTCTCAAGTTTAGAACGTCAAATTAGATGGTTGTAATTCAAGACAGCCATGATATTAGGCCTAAGATGCCTATTAATCTTTGCCATTTGATTTTCATAGAAAATTTAATCGACAATGTTGGAATTGAATGCCCCCAAATCTAGTCCCAAGACATCCTAGGAAACCCGCTCAACTTAAATTTTTATTTATTATATTTGAGACAATAGTTTATTGATAGATACATGTCAACAACTTTATGTTCCGATTTAAAATTGAAGAGAGATTTTTTTAACCCAATAAATAATTTTTAATTAAAAAAATTAGTTTAATATTTTATTGTTAATTTGGTATAAATTTAATTCATTCCACATTAGAGACAAAAGGATCCCATGCGTATATGGTTGATTATTAAGTTCCATAAGAGGTAGATACAAAACAAGACATTAAGTATGGGATATGATTGATTCTTGAGCTCTATAAGGTGATGAGATACCAAATGAGAGATTAAGAAGGGTCTGCATTAGTAAAAACACCAAAATATTCTCCCGTTATGGTCATTATACTACGTATGTATGTCTAGTGTGATTCCAGACAAACATGGGATATGACAAGATTTTACCAATTTCGCAATCCATGAATTTCAATCGATAATATATGCAATTGATAATATCAACATCAATTATGGAAAGTCTATTAATCAAATATAATTTACTCCCATGAAACATAGCAAAATTGAACTAAGGTCAGGTTTGGATTTTAGATTTATATATGAATTTGAAAAGGGAAATAGAAACATGAGTGAAAAATGAATCAAATATAATTATACTTTATCTAACTATTCCATTTCTCTATCTAAATTCGTGATCCAAACGCAGTCTAAATGTCTCCAATAATATTTGAGAACAAATACTTGTATAGTCTTGATCACGGCTTGTTGAGATGCTTAAGTCGCCCTCCAACTCCAAATCTTCTTCTTTAGTTAAACTCCTCCAGCCTCCTTCAATTCCATTGTGTCCCACAAGGTGAGAGCACACACATAGAAATAATACAATAGCACGTAAGTCCATGGGATGATCTCGAAAATAATAAAAAGCATAGTTAGTGATCAAAAATCACAACAATCATGCTATAATTATTTAAGGCAATTAATGAAATTACAATCATACTATATCTATACACATAAGGTTCACATATTTTATTTTTGAACAAAATATATTAATAGTCCTTAAAGTATGCATTTATTGTCATTTTGGTTCTTCAAGTTTTAATTTTGTTAATTTCATTATTGAAATTTCAATTTGTGTCAATTTGTTAAAATTCTAAGTGTACCTTCTAAATAGCTAACGGAATGGTAATAAAATACACACAATGCTCTTTTAAAGTATATGTTTCTTGTCACCATATCACTTTTGATCCTTGAAGTTTTTAATTTTGTCAATTTGGTCATGAAACATTAATGAAGAAAATAAAACATAACCATACAATATTAAAGGAAGAAATTGATAAAATTGATACTTGAGATACCAATATGACACAAAATGTACATTTTTAGGACCATAGTAAAATTTATAATTATTTTTTCTTAACGATTTAAACATCCATTTTGAAATTATATTAATTTGACTCATATTGACAATTTTGAAGCAAAATGACAATTTTTTTTTTTTTTTTTGATTTGCTAGAATCAATTATTAGTTGTTAGATTAGTATCTTTAGAAGTTAGCCTTCTCACCCTTTGTAAATTCAACTCTACCCAAGAAGAGTTAAATTAGGATATTTAATCAAATAGTTGTATAGACGTAACTGGTAATCTCGATAGAGAAGTTGGGCTTGATAGATTGGTTGTAAATAACTCTCTTATATATTGACCCCCAAAAAAACCCCTTAAAATTATAATAATTAAATTTATTTCCAATGAAGTAATTTATTTAAGAATTAATGAATTAAAAACTCAATCTCTTGCATTACTCCAATTTAATTTTAGTTGAAAACTGAAAATATCAATTTGACTGGATTGATGGCTAACCATTGGGTTTTTTATGGAGAAAATTATACCAATGAGGCAATAAATTTATAATATAGGAAAATTCATTTTAAATTAGATAGTCTTATCAAAGTAACTTATTATTTTAAAATGTCATTGTCATATTATTTTAATTAAATTATTTATGTAAAATTTATTTTTTTAAATCGATTTCTTAAATTTATTTTAATAAGAGTGTGATGGAGAATTATTATTTATTTATTTTTGATAACTTGGTAACCTCCAATTTCATTGTTTACAAACAAATGGTCCAATTAAAGTATGGACTAACCCAAAAAATTGTTTGGGGCAAGGAGATTTTGAATTTAGGAACATAGAGATAGCACATCCCCATTTCTGCCTTGGCTACCAGGCCAACTCCTTAGGTAGTGTTTCATTCATTGAATGATTAAAGTGAAATGAAATTATCATTTTATCAAAATATTCATTCATTTGTTTGATTAAATTAAAAAATAATAACAAACGTGATTACAAATAGAATTACCTTTTCACAATTTTAAATAAATAGTCATTCCATATGAAAGTCTATGGAATTACAATTCATTTTAACAAACCAAAAATAGAGCATAATGGTTAGCAATATTCTATTATGAAGTGAGTAAAAAGACATGTCAAACTGCTAAACCAAAGTAAACCAAATAACAATGAAAATGAATGCATAAATTAAACAAGAAATATTGAGTAAATTTACAAACGCATACAAAAATCAAGGCATAATTTGTTTGTTAAAGTAATGATTGCCATATAAAAAATGCAAGTGGGAATAATGTATATTATTTGTAAGTAATTGAAGGAAAATACAATAAATTTTATTTTTATTTTTTGAGTTTAGTAAAATGGATTTAAATATACTAATTTTACAACTATTACATGAATTAACACTTTTGCTAACAAAGTACACTTGTAGGGAGAGATGTTGTGAAATGCAATTTTGCTTAATTGAATGACAAACATTTATTTAATTTTTCACTCTCTAATTTGGAATTCAGACTAAAACATCTTCACATTTGAAGGAAGTTATAGAAATTTCTATTTAAAATTAACAAATTATTAACTAGGAAAAATATAATGCATAAATCATAAACAAATACAGAAAGACAATAGACTTCTATCACAAGAATGATTTTGAGACCTCAATACACATGGGAATGGGAATGGGAATGGGAATGGTTCAAATATATATACTAGTAAAAGAAGTTGATGTTCAGCAATGCCCATTATTATTATGGTCAATGCTAATAAATGTCTGGGGGTATTTGATTAGCAATGCCCATTATTATTATGGTTAATGCTAATAAATGTCTGGGGTATTTGATAAGATGTGGTTAAAAAAGTATTATAGTTATCAAATTTTCTACCAAACAAATGACTAAATGTCTCATGTGAATCCTACACTCATGTGAGATATTTCATCATTTGTTTGGTAAAATTTTAGTATTCCTAGCATTACCCATGTGTTAAATAGGGAATTGGGTTTTATTGTGCATCAAGCAGTATGCAGCGGTATTGTGCACGCTGAGGCTCACTCGAGTCTTATATTGATAATCCGAATCGCTTATAGTGTATACCATGAAGAACATATCTATAAATAATCGTTGATCTCGACAATAGTAACTCTTTATCAAAACACATTTGTATTGATAAAATGCATGGCTAATGTTATTTAAATATATAAGAAGAGTTGGGAGCTCGAGACCCCCGCCCGAATCCCAAATTGCCATTTTAAGGCAAAAAAAAAACAAAAAAAAAAAAAAAAAAAAAAACAGAATTTACCAAATATAGAAATTAGGGCATTGTGTGCATAATTTTGTGTGCACCAATCATTTTTCTTAAATATAATATTGAATATAAATATGTTTCGATTAAAGGGTTATCGTTATCCAATTAAATTATTTTTATAAGTATATTGTACAATTTATATAGTCTAAAAATAAATACTTTCAATTATTAAAATAAGAATCGAGTGAGTCTCACCATGAGCACAACCAGCCGTGAGTGCTTGACATATACAACAGTGCATCCTAATTTTTTTAATTTATTTTTATCGTGACAATAGGCACAATAGGCACCCTAATTCTATTAAATAGATAGTATTGATTTTTATTATTAATGCACATTTAATATTATATTAAATTTTCTTGAATTTAGTAATTTTCTATTTTTAATCTATTAATTAAAGGTAAATTACACTCCATAGTCATGTGCTTATAAAATTATTATTTTTATTAAAGATTTATATAGTAGAGTAATAAAAGGAAGATATTGACAATTGACCAAAAGTGCAAGAGTTGATTGTCACAATTTCATGTGTAGAGATTAAAGTGAGATTTTGTATAAAATATAGTAAAGTGTAATTTATTCATTAATTAAATTAGATGCATGTAATAGTTTTGTATTTTTAACCTATTATTTAAAATTGAACAAATTCCAAGAATCATGAAATAAAGTATTATTGGTTGTTGCTTATCACGTGCCCGAGAAGCACTTGGTAATTGTGAAATAATCACAATTTTTTAATAATTTTTTTAACTAAATAATTCATCTATAATGATTTGGCAAGGGAGTTGGGTTTTATATTATTGGATTTGTAACAAATCAAAATTGACACATGATACTATATCATTGTGAGTATAAATTTTTTTTTGTCAATCTTAAACATTTTCTTTTACCAAAATAATCTATTCCCAACGGATCAATAATACACCATATCTGATGTTCAAATGCACCATCGAATGCAAGTTAAATGCATCCTTTAATCTTTTGTAATGCTATGCCTGCTGGAAAAACAGATCTTGGGATTTGAATATTTGTTTTATAATATTGTTATTGCTTGCAGGCTGCCCAGTGTAACGTTGAAGGAAGTAAAAACGCATTTACAATGGTAACAAGCAAATGCAAACCAAAATTGATGAACTTATCAACTTGTTTTGTTGTTTCATGGTGTGGATTAGGGTGGTTTTAATATGGAATTTCAATTTCTTTGAAAGGTTATAGTTGACCAATTATGGATTAATTTTTGTTAACTGTTAGTAAATTTGTTTGATTGAAGTTCTTCATTAGAACATGATTCAATGTAATGCCCATTTTTTTTTTTTTTGGGTGTTATATATTGAAACTAGACAAATAAATCATTAGGAATGTATTATAGTAGCTATGGTAGCATCAAAAGGTTTCATGAAACCATTTTTTGAAAAAAAAAAAGTCAAAATTTATCACAATTTATTTTTGTAAACTGAAATTAATAATACCAGAAAAAAATTGTTTTGTAGGAACAATCATAGTTTTTTGAATGTAAGATTACGGTTAAAAAGCGTGATAATTATAACTATAAACAATCCCACCTTCAAAGATCATGCTTAGTGAGAAAGAAAAGTTGAGATTGTTTATGAAAGATCATGATTAACTGCTATCTTCAGTGTTTTTATAGTAGTGATAGGAGAGAAAGATTGAGAATTTTGTTAATTGTACAAATGCATAAATTAGCATATAGATCATTATCCAAGCCCATTGTAAAAAAGTGAGGCTAGAATTGAAAATTTAGGCTGTTTGGTGCAATGTTCTAATTATAATTCTACCCTTCACGGAACACTGTTTGGATACAACTTTCAAAAATTAATTCCACATCCGCGTTTGAAAACTCGTCTACCCAGTCATACCCCTAGACGTCCCCCCGGAGGTTCGGCCAGTTGACCGAAACAGTGGTTTTTTTTTTTTTTTTTTTTAAAAAATATTTTTGGAATTTTTTTAAATTTTTTGTGTTTTGAATAAAATTTTGGATTGTGTGCTTGATTATGAATTGTAAGTTTTTTAATCAAATATCATGTCACATCAAAAATTTCAAACTCAATTCAAAACTATTTTCAAAACTCATAACCAAATAAATTTTTCACACTCAAATTATAATTCCAAAATTTACAAACTCAAAATACAACTTTATTCTCAAATTATAATTTTAAAACTCTACCAAACGCTACCTAAAAGTTTCTTAAACTCGTACGATTTGGCTTAGATTGGACCTGTTTCAGATTTTTATGATTTTTGTGGTTAGCTCTAGTTTAGGCTTTTATTAAGTTGAGAAAGGGCTTAAAAAGCTTCTTATATGATCTTGCAAACCCTCTTCCGCTTATATTTCTATCATGCCATCATTCTTATTAGAACATTAAATTTGGGGTAATTACAACCAAAAATAAAAAAAAATTCAACATTTAATTTTATAATAAAATAAATCTTGAACTTTTAATTTTGTCAATTTAAATTTCAATGTTTCAATTTATTTTTCAATCTAAACCATTAGTTTACTTATATTAAGTAAAATCGATGAAAAGTATATTTTAGTTTTTAAACTCAATATAGGTATACTTAAAATGTCTAAAATACCTAGTTGAATTTAATGAATAAAATACTATTTTTAATTAGTTTTACTGAACAAAAATAAATAAATAATTTAGATTGAAAAACAAATTAAAAGTATATGATTTAAATTACCTAAAATAAAAATTCAAGATTTATTTTATTATAAGAGTGAAGCCTTGGGATTTTTATTTTTATTTTTTTTATAATTATTACCCCATAAATTTTTTCCTTCTTTTTCAAGAACAAAGATTGTTTCCTAGAAATTGATTTTTCAAAACTATCACTTTTTTTTTAATATTTAAATGCTATGAAATTCATATTTCATTATTTTTAGTATGACCAACTAATACATTATTTTTATTAACAAAATAAGCAAATATTATAAGTGATTAATTCATTTTTTTCGTTCTTTGCATGGGCTATAATCATTTCTAGTGCTTTTTTAAAATCTCAAGTTCAAAATTTCTTAAGTGTATATAATTTTTTCGGGTCAATCTATACTGCTTTATCTCTACTTTAATTGGACCCTGCTAGTGGTCTCCTAAATTAGTTGGTCCAATGAACCTAATATAGAGTTTAAAAAAAAAAATCATTTCATATCAATTTTGACCTAGGTTCTAAAATGAAATAACATTAAATTTGAGGTGGGTAAAGAAAGAAAGCCTCGGAGATTTTTTAATATTGGCGCTTTTTTTCCAAAGTCGATAATTTCAACTATAAAAGTAAAGTAAATGAAGATGAAACTCTTGTATCTCTATAAAAATAAAAATAAAAGTAGAGGATGCTATTTCTCCTATTTTGTTCATTGTGCTTAGGTTTGTCCTTTTGGGCAAAGTAGAAAAACGCTGGACTTTTGATCCAACAAAATTGAGACTTTGATTTAAGGAGCGAGTGTCCAATTAAATATAAATTAAGAAATAAGAGTGAGGATGAGTTCAAAAAATCAAGTCGCAAGTGAGGTGGAGCAGGTGCATGTCTGAGTTGTTAAAAAAAGGACAATTACGATTCATTTTTCGCTAATGTTACAGGCAATTTTATCGAGATTTTAGATTGGTTTTCCGGGTTTTGATTACTATGATTTGAACCTACCATTTCTTAAGCGAAATTGGGAGGCAATTTTGTGGGTTTTCGTTATTTCTCTAAGATTTTCGATGGTTTTCCTAGTTTTGATTTTGTTGTTGATTGGTTCCGATTAGGAGACATGCGATGATCATGAAGAGGAAGAGATGTTAAGGAAGGTTTGAAGAGAGGCCAAGATTGAGGAGGAGTTTGAAGGAGACATTTAAGTGATGAAGAACGCAAGAATTTAAATAAGATGATTGTGACCAAAATAAGATAATGAAATATGGATTGGGTTTGAAATCATGGTAGAGATGTGATGTAACTTAAATAAGATGATTGTGACCTAAATAAGATAATGTGCTAAAATAGTATGTGTTATTTTAGCATATACCAAACAAATACTGAGTAATTTTGAGGGGATTGTAGTTAGGGCTGTGCGTGGTATGGTTTGGGCTATTTGAGAGTAAATTACAAATTGAATGACGGATTAACGGATAGACAAATCACGATTTAAGCGATTTTGGGTGGATTTTTAACCAATTATCAAACATTTACATAATATATAACACTAATTTGCATAATATTTTTTTTTATATTTTCTAATTTTACATAATATGTTTCATATATATAAGTACTAATTTGTAACAAATTTCACATCTTAAGTCTCTCTCATACTCATTTTTACTTTGATATTTCATTAGAAATTATATATATATATATATATATATGTATTAACCATAGTGGAGCGGAGCAATTTAGAAGGTGGATCATAAATTTTAAAATTTAATTAGAATTAGCGAATAGAGCCAAGTGATTGATACTTAATTAGTGCGATTTTAGTGATTAAGATTTTGCACAATCATGGTTGTAGTAGATATTATACATAGGCATGCATGGGTTGTAGAGTGCATAGGATGATGTATGGATGCATACATATTGATTGTTTTGGGAAGTAAGTTAAAAATTGACTTTTAACCTTTTTTTTTTACTTTTTTTAAAAACGTGTAAAAATGTAGAGACGTGATGTGACTCAATTTTTTTCTTTTTAAAACAGGTCAAAAAATTAACTTTTACCCCAATTGTGTGTTTTGTTTTTCTTTTTTTGAATGAATGCTGATTTTGTGGTTCAACTTGGATTTTAATAATAATAATAATATTATTATTAATATTACTTATTTTTATTTATTGATTCTATTTTTTTAATTTTATTTTACATATATATATATATATATATATATTTGTGATACTATCCCTAGTTGCTGTTGATAATATATAATTTCTTGAAATATTTATCAACTATTTTTCTTGTAAATTCTATATCTTTAGCAGCACCAATATTTAGTAGAATTTGTAAAAAATTACGATATTATTGACAGTTCATGATCAATACTAGTACTTGATTACGATTTAGTGACAGATCTTGGATATAGAAATGATGATAAACACCAATAAAAAAGGAATAAAAACTTATAACTTCTTATAATTTTAAGTTTTTTTTTTATTTTTTATTTTAGGGCCACTATGCTTCCAAAAAAAGAATAACATCTAAAGATTTTGAATCACATTCTAACGTTATCAGAGGGCTTTTGCGCCAGCAAGCTTTCGGTTACAAAGGTGGCTAACCTTAACATTTCCTTCCTTAGATCAAGCTTAACACAAATTTGAGAGTAAAATTACAAATTGAATGGCGGATTGACAGATTAGTGGATTGGCAAATCATGATTTAGATTTAATTGGTGGATTAAAGAATATTCTAACCAATTATCAAACATTTGCATAACATATAACACTAATTTCTATAATATATATATATATATATATAACTCAAACTAATTTTACATAATATGTTTCATATATATAAGTACTAATTTGTAACAAATTTTACATCTTAAATCTCTCTCATATTCATTTTTACTTTGATATTTCATTGGAAGTTAAAAATATATATGTATTAATTATAGCGAAGCAAAGCGGTTTAGAAGGCGGATCGTAAATTTTAAAATTTAATCTGTGATTAATGGATAGAGCGATGTGGATTGATACAGATTGGTGCGGTTTTAGTGGATTAAGCAATATTTTGCACAACTATAGTTGTTGTAGATATTATGCATAGACATGCATAGGTTGTAGAGTCCATAGGGATGATGTATGTATGTGTACATATTGGGTTGTTTTGGGAAGTAAGTTAAAAATTAGCTTTTTGACTTTTTTCTTCTTCTTTTTAAATGTGTAAAAATGTAGAGACGTAATGTGACAAAAAAAAATTCAAAAAATTGGCTTTTATCCCAATTACACATTTTTATCTTTTTTGCAATGAATGTTGATACCTACACTATAACATTTTTGGTTTAGACCCGACACGTTTATTGTTTTGGATCCGGGATTCCTATTCTTGAATGGTTGTTCATATCTTTATTCATTCTATTCCTTGTTGAGTATGGTTGTTGGAGTGTCGTGAGTTGCGTTTGGAACTAGTAGGAGTTAGTTTTTCAAAAAGTTCGTCGAATTTGGCTAGTTCACTCGAGTGAACTTTTCTTACGCTTGAGCGGTTGGCTTCTGCAAAACTTCTACGAGGGTGTCATTGTGTGCTTAAGCGGTAACTTTGTTCACTCGGCGGTGTCATTGATTGTGTTCGTCATTCTAGCGGTGTTTACGGTCGTTCGAAAGGCGCTGATATATCGATCAAAAAGTCACTTTTTGGATCACTTTTTCATTTCTTTCTCTCTAAACATTTCAAAAACCTAGATTTACTCTCTTCTCTCTCTCTAAAACTCACCTTCAAACCTCAAATACACCCCCACCCTTGATCTTTACACCTTTGTCCTTTGGAGTAAAGATAGGTTACATTGAGAGCTCCGTTTTAATCTGAGAAGTTCTTGTTTTCGTCGACATTGAGTTTTGGGGCTTTGAGGCTTTCTCCTCTTCCGAAGTTGATGTAAGGATTTTTATAGGGATCCCGATTTTCCTCTCATGTTTATTGTATTCCGGACTCGGTTTCGTTGATAGTTGTTGTTGTCTGTATTTCATTTCCGTCCTGTAACTCTTTGTATTTAAGTTTAGAATTGTCTTGGGTGTGTTTCGAACAAGTTGGTTGAGCTTCATCCCAACTCTTGTTGCCCAGATTTTTGGTGATCCGCCGGCGGAGTTTGCATATCTTTAGTAGTTTGTCCGTTTGCAAAAATCTGCGGGCAGACGTGTTTTTCACGCTCGAGCGGACTTTTCTACGCTCAAGCAGGTTGCGCTCGAGCGGGTGTTCGATGTCTATAAAAGTACTGGAAGAGTGTATTCTACGCTCGAGCGGGTTTCTTCTTGCGCTCGAGCGGGTGGTGTTTTGTTTTGTGCCTTGGCGCTCGAGCGGGTATTTTTGTGCTCGAGCGGGTTAAGTTTTTGTGTTTGACGCTCGAGCATCCTATTCTTCGCTCGAGCGGGTCATACGTATATCAGATCTGGAGTGTGTGATTTTAAATCACTTTTTACACACACACACACTCTTTCACTCTCTTACTTTAAAACCCTATCTTGAGAGCCTCTCTCTCTAGAATATCACTTCTCTCTAAGGTTTGATCTAGTTTGAGTGACCTTCCATCCTTGTCCCTTTGTAAAAAGTGTAGAGCTTGGCTTAGGCTACCTTTCCATCCGAAAATCTTGAGTTTTGGAGCATTTCGAAATTTTTCATTTTCTCAATTTGGTCTCATCTTTTGAGGTAAGGATAACTACTCATTTTTATGGTCTTTGATATAAACTTTTAGTCATTTTGATATAATGTTGAAGTTCGGTAATTTTGGGTGTTAGGGTTTCAATTGTTTAAAGAGGGGTTTTGTTCTTTGGGCCATTACATGTGTATTTTGGGTCTCAAATGAGGTTATTGTTGTTTGTTGTTGATAGTTGAGCCTTTTGGTCAATGTTGAGAAGGAGGGAGAAAAGCCCTAATTTTTGTCACAAATTAATTTATATAATTAATTTGGGAATGTTATGGGAATATGAAATTGAGTTGGGAACAATGAAATTGGCCCATTATATAGTAGAATGGTGGAGTTGGATTTAATAATCACTCACCTTTGAGAATTGTTGATAATTTATCTGTTGATGCATTTATTATCTGTTTAGAAATAACTGCTTTGGGCTATCGGTGAAGGATAGTCTTGATTGTTATAGACACTGCATGATGATTAGGTGAATTAAAGCTAATCAATTTGAGTATGTCATTGAGTATGGCGATTGGAATAATACTGAATATGTATTGATTGGTCATTGTATATGATAAGTATTTGAATACATGGGTTAAGTCCATGGATGAAATTTCCATAAAATGGCAAATTTGAAAATAGTAGACATGGGTACAGAGCCTCATGGATGAAATTTACGTAAAATGGCAATTCAAAAATATTTATACATGGGTGCCGAGTCATGGACGGAATTTCCATAAAATGGCAACTAGAAAATAATTATACATGGGTGCGAATCCCGCAGTATTTAATTTCCGTAAAATGGTAGTGTGAAGTATTGTTGGCATGCGATGTAGTCTCATTTAAGTTGTTTGGCCAGGTCTTGAGCCGTGTTATAAGTTAAGAATTGGATAAGTAAAGGATTATGGAACTGGATTGTACTGTATGTTGGTTTTTATCAGTTAAACATTTATCAAGTGCTAATGTTTTAGTTATTGCCCATAATATGTTTAGCATATCTCTACTGGGCGTTAGCTCACCCTATATGGGATATTATTTTCAGGTTCAGGTGATATGCCACCTCCCAGAACGTAGCTTGAGAGGCTAGAGGCCGAAAGACCTTTTTGTGTTATCTTTTATATAATACATGTATATCAAGCCATGGGCTTATTTTGTGTAAAGAGTTAGAACTCTACTTTTGTTAAAACCAAGTGTTGACTTGGAAAGTTGTAAGCCTATAGGGCATTTACTTTTGTTGTCAACATGTAATTTCTTTTGTAAGAATACTCTAATGAATGGAATGATGTTTACTCTCTTAAGTTTATGATTGTAATGAATGCATGATTATGGGTTTATTTTGAGGGCGTTACAATTTTCTTAACGGTGTGCATGTTGTTTAGCATCGTTATCTATTATTTTTGCTAGTTAAGGGTTTTCAAAAAAGTAGTTTTGGATATATATATTTATTGATGTACAAATTTGGGAAAAAAAAGACTTGTTTTCGGTTATGGTTTGGGATTAGTAACCTAGTAGTTGTTGTGTTATGAGTTTTTGAAGAAAATTGAGTTTTAAAGGGTTTCTCAAAAGTTAATCAAAAACTAGGGTTTTGGGTGTTCTTTTTATGGAAAAAGAAGAAATTGGAATGGTTGTAAGATTTTAATTGAAATGAGGTTTGGTTGAGAAATGTTTGAATTATTGGAAAAATACCAAGTATTATTTATCCTTTTGAAATAGTGGTTTCGTTGGAAATGACATGAACGGTTTTGGAAAAATTGTATATTTTCGGTTGAGATTCACGAGACTCGTGAGTGTAGACACCCCATTTTTGACCGACCTTAAGACTCAGACGTCACCGATTGAGTGCTCGGTGAGGTTGCGTATTGTGCTCGTTCAGAAGTCTCAGAGTCGCGGCCGTGAGCCCTACCTCCGGACTTCCGAACCCTCTTCTATGCCTTGCCTCGGTTTGCGAACCAGACTCGGTTTTCTCTGTTTCTTTTCCTAAGGGGAGGGAGAGGTCCCGTAGACCATCTCTCAGTGGCCCTGGGCTACATTTTGTGGTCGCAAGCCATTTTTCCCATTTCGGAGCCCGGTTCCCGGTTTTCAGAGCCGTCAGGTCGTGTGCCTCGGTTCGGGACCACCTAACTACCTCCGTTTGCTCCGGTTTTTGGCATGCATCTTATTTTCTCCATTTTGAGGGACACTGGGGTCCGAGAGACCAACTTCGTGGTCAAACACCACTCCCGGTGCCCAACAGTTAGTTTTTAGGGTCACGAACTGCGCGTTTCGGCCCCTGAACCTTCATTTCGCATCGGTTTGGGCTCATTTTTGGTGGAGGCCTTATTTTCATTATTAGGAAGCTTGTAGGAGGGTGTGAGGCCAGCAATTGTTCTGACAACCAACTTTTTGTTTGGTCAAAAGTGGTTCAGCATGAATCAGGGAAGGAGAAAGTCTCATGGCTTCACCAGAAATGGGCGTACCTCTTTGCACAAAAGGAATTATGATATGAGGCCACCACCATTGGAAAGCTTACTCCCGGGGCTTCATTTTTCACTAGAGAATCTCCTAAATTCAATTCCGGACGGGGGAGATATGGTTGATTGAAGTAGGGCATCACTCGGTTGGATCGAAATCTGCGGCTTTACGGGCATAACTTTTTCCATAGGAGGAATTTTGATGCAAGTTTTGCGCCATTGGAAAGATAACTTCCGGAGCTTCAATTTGGACACTTTAATGGCGACCATTGGACTTCCCAATCACCCACCGGCCACTTTTCTTTCCGAAAACACATTTTTTGCCAGAAGTGGTGGCCGGCGGAAAATCCTTGCCGGCCGGCCACCTATTTTGTGAAATGACTTTTTTGCCCTTTATGACTAGCCGGCCATAACCCCCTCCCCAGGTGTGTCCTAAAAGTGAATTTTGTTTTGCACTTCACCCATGCCCAAAGGTTTGGCATTTTTGGAGGGAAACTTGGTGCATTTTCCCTCCATTTCCCCCCCCCCTTTTTCCACCCATTTTGCCTATATAAACAGCTTCTCAAACCTGGTTTTAGGGTTACAAAATTTCCCCCAAGCCTCTTGCATTGAAGCTCTCCATCTCTCTCTCTCAAGCTCCAAAATTCCTAAGTCCTACACCTCATTTCTTCATCACCACCAAGCACCACCACCACTACTCCATTTCCAGCAGCTTGGGAAGCTTTCCAGCAGCTAGGAGGCACCACTTCTCAGTCCAAAAGGCAGCCAAGGGGTAGTCTTCAAGGGTAAGCATCATTTCCCCTCTTTTTGACTCATTTTGGTATCATTTTTTAGACCTATTTTCTTGCTGTTTTGAGCTCCGACCAAAACTGGAAAGGTCATTTTTTTGAGCCATTTTTCATGTTTGTTTAAGGGCTCAACACTGTTTGGGACCCTCATGTTGCACTTGCTTCAATATCCCCTTGAATGTCGTTAATTTGCATAGTATTTTGGCTTATGTGTGATCTGTTTTGGAGCATGTCATAAACTGTAAATAGGCCTATTTTGAACCCCTCTTCAACATTGAAGAAGGGCTCAATACAGTTTGGGACCTTCATATATCACTTGCCATTACACCCCTCTTTGGTCCCCATTTTTGCATGATTTGTTAGCTTATCTTGATTCTATTTTTCGGCCATGATCAGAGATTAAAGTGGCTATATTTTGACCCCCTTGTCATGTTTCATTAAGGGTCTTTGACTGTTTGGTGAATATTTTGTGTACTTCATGTTATAGCTTTCTTGTGGCCTTAATCTTGCATTGCATTTTGAGCATGTTTGTATACTGATTTGGGGCTTGTCATCTACTGTAAAATGCCATATTTTGGGACCCTATTCAACATTTTTGAAGGTCCCTCACTTGTTTGAGACCCCCATATATCAGTTACTTCTTTGCCCCTTTGTTGGCCCATTTCTTGCATGAATTGTTTGCCATACTTGTATCTGTTTTTGGGGCTTGTTATCTACTGAAAAACATCATATTTTTGTCCCCTCTTCAACATTGTAGAAGGGGCCTTCTATGTTTGAGATCAGCAGCTATGACTTGCTTCATTACCTCTCTTGGCCCCCCATTTTTGCATGCTAATTTTGCCCTATTTGTACCCACTGTTTGGCCATGCTTCGAACTGTAAAAATGATTGTTTTGGGGCTGCCTAGCTTCTTTCTTCACACTTCATGTACGAATCATGCATGCATTGCATAGCTATAGGCCATTTCATGTGCTTAATTCCATGTTTCGGGACTCGTTCCTTGCATCGGGTTTCATTTCGCCATGTTTCGGGGCTGTTTTGCATGTCATTTTGCCTCTGAAATTTGCATGTTTGCATATCATATTCCATGTCTTGCCATGTCTCATTAGAGTGGCATTCTGTGCCGTAGGTTCGGTCCTCGAGTTGTCTTGTTTTCATCATTATGGCCTCTTATGTGAGTGTGGCTGAGGCTCTCTCATGTTGGTGTAAGCCCATATTGCATTGCGTATGCCATTTCATCCATAGCATTGTGTATGCTCGGTTGTGTATTACCTCGTATAGCGTGTATGCCATTCCATAACATTGTGTATGTTAGGATTGTACCTTAGTTGCATTTCACGCATGTCATGCATATTGCATCGTGTTTGGGATAGGAGTTAGCAAGCACGAAGCGAGGTACGTTAAAATTACTAATGAGCGTGTCTCAATTCCTAAGTCACCGACACTCTGGATTATCCATGATGGAGTTAGGTTTTGTTGTAGTGTTCATATGCATTCATTCTATATTGAGTTGTGCAATTCGGCTCCTCGGCCATCATGCATCGAGATGTGTGATTGGTGGCACGAGGATCAAGACACGCATACATTTGTGAAAATACATTGCTATGCCCCTTCACGCTCTCTGCGGCATATCAAGAATCGGCGGTCTTAGGGCTTGGCGCTTTTCAAGAATCATTGCAAACAGAGGCTAATTGGGGCATTCGATGGATTTCCAGCATGACCAAACATGCATCATTCTATCATCAGGAGCAGAATCAATTCCACACGGCTTGCATGCAGGTTTTATTATTTTCTTAGTTAATTTGTAAATTAATTAGGAATTTGTACATTATTTAGGCTGTATTATTTGGGTACTATTCTTTTATTTGGGAATTTGTATATTTATTAGGACTCTCGTGCGAGGGCATAATTGTAATAAGTGTGCGTGAGTGTGATGTATGTCTTCAACCCCGTCTTTCTTCCCTTTTATTTACACCTTATGATGGTTAGATTAGGGCATATTTCAATTAGCATCTGATATGATAGCGTTTGCATTCATTCATCATCTTGCTTACGCAGGGTTCGGCATCATACTAATTGCATTTGTATTTCAATTCCAAGTTGAATACATGTTAGTAGCATTCATATGTCATGTTTAGAATAATAGCCGCTGCTATAGTTTGCATTTTGCATGTGTTGCATTAGGCATTTACGTATACTTAGGATCATGCATGATTTCTAATATAGTTTCTGTTTTGCCTCGCAGTACTCGGTGAGTTTTTATGCTCTAGCATCCTTGCATGCATGTGAGTGACTACCATGAATAGCATGCTTACCATGAGGCTACGTGCTTATGTGATATAACTGCCTTGAATGCCTGTGGGTGAAGGTTGAGTTACTTGAAGTGGAACAAATCATTGACTGTTTGTTTTAAGCCCACTAGATAGTGGCAAAATCATGTTTTCTTAAGCCCACCTGAGGTTGCCAAATTCACCTCTTAGCTTACCTCCGGGTAGCACCATCAAACCATTTTCAAACAAGCAAACATGAATTTTTTAGTTCCAATTCATACGACTCGATCTATACTTGTATGCTGCGAGCATCACATAGTAATCTAGGCTAATAACGAATAAGAATGCACAATGTTTTCAAAATCGAGATATCATGGTTAGTAGAGGCCGGTCTTTGACGGCGAAGAAATGCTCACAGTGACCTTCCCCAATCGTACCCAAGTTCTAGGCGAGACAACTTTGGTGATAGCGGACACGTGGCCTTTGGCACCAAGTCAGGGTTTCCTAAATTTCCCATTAAAAAAACATTTAGGTGGCGACTCTGTATTTGGCAAAGCAGTCCATGTTTGGCACTTCTTTCAAAATCTGTTTTTCTCAAAACGATTTGTCGGATTTGGACTCTTTGGTTGATTTAGAAGTGACAATTTGAGTCGGAATGTAGTAGACCATAAAAGCGAGCGAGCAGGAGTCATCCTCCGGGCGTTAGATGTCTGATATCTGAGAAGTGTGAATGTTGTTTGGAAATCATGGGATTTTGTATAAATCATTGGGATTCCAATTTGGTTATGACTTTGGAATATTATTATTGTTGTTGTTTTTAATTAGTGATAATTATTTTTGGCAATCGGTGGAGGTTGTATTGATTGTTGTAGAAAGCGGCATGTGGATTAGGGAATGGAAATGTTTACAAATCATAGATCGTATTGTGCATATCATGGATTTGTAATTGGGGATTTCAATGTTTCAGAAAACGTATTGTTGTTTTGAAATACATGTATTGTATTATTGAAAATGGTAAATAAAATGGTAAAGCTAGAAGGGGGTGTTAAAACAAAGTTAAGTTGGCATGTGTATCCAGGGTGTAAGACCTAAACCCGCGCGGTAGGTGCCGAGCCTTCCGGTTAGTTCCGGTAAAAATTGCATAGTGACTTGTATAGTTAATATTATGAATACTAGTCCTGAAAATTTTTTCATTATATTTACCACTTGATTGTTTTGTAAGGACATTGTTGACTTGGAAAGATGTTTTTGGGAAATCTCGCATTACATTGTTTCAAAGAGAGAAAATGCATGTTTTATCATATCATTCCATGTGCATTCACCTTATGACATTGTTAAGCTTCATACATGTCATTAAGTTTATTTCTAATGGGTTTTATGCTCACCCTATAAGAAACCACTTTCGGTGAACGGTGTGCCTCCAAGGTGATGATTTGAGAGGATCTTGGAGCTTGAGGCTCATATGTATTATTTTCTTTGGTTATTTGTTTGTAATTTAAAGTAGCGGGTTTCTTTGTATTGAGTGCGGCTCATTTGTTGTAACCGAGCAATGCCTTAAAAATTTGTAGCCTTTAAGGCATTAACCTGTAATAGTTTAATTTTATTCATTCTAATAAGAATTCATGTTGTAGGACTAATAGGACTAAAATAATGTTCTGAGGCATGTATTGGAAATGATGTTGTATAATCATATTATTGTTGTGTTCCACATGTTAGTAATATTATACGGAAGTAGAATGTTTATTTATTTTGGGCGTTATAACTTGGTATTAGAGCGTATCGAGTTGAATACTTTAGGTATGTGGGAAATGGTTCTTACCACAATCGGTTTGTCTCGCTTGATAGAGATATTGTATGCTCAGTATGCTAAATGATAACATGCTTATGTGGCTAAGTGGGCATAAAATTGGATCCTTAGAATTTGATTTGTGTCTATTAAACACTTGGAGGTTTTATTAGAAGGACACTTGATCAATGTTCATTCTAATAGGAATTCTTGGGGTTTCGTGGAACAAATTTTTTCTTAAGAAGATAATTCGTGTGTGATTAGGTGGCTAAGTGCTTATATAGAATATATTGTGTGTTTTAGTACTAGTGTATGAGATTTTGTTGGGGGCACCATTAGATATGTGTTAAATTTGTTATGTTTGTTTTGATTAGGATGACTAGGCGAGAAAGTGACATTTGCTCCTTCTACGTGGGAAGAATTGAGGAAGCAATTTCTGAAGTTACACCAAGGTACTACACCTTTAACACAATTTGAGGTGTGGTTTACCAATCTATTGAGGTTCGCTCCAAAGTTAATGGAAACCGAAGTGCTCTGTTGTATGGAGTTTGAGAGTAAGTTATGTGATGAAGTTCAAGAACGGATTGCCGGGTCTTGGCATAGGAATTATCGTGCGCTTGTGGACGCGACAGCTCAGGTGGAGGCCCTAGTCCTAGTCATGGGGCAGAGTGAGGAGGAAGCCACTTCAACAACTCCTGCAACTTGGGGTCGTGGTAGACCTAGTAAGAGCCAAAGGAGAAGGCAAGGTTGTTATCTCAACCAATAGTTGCACCAACGAGATCATCTAGCCAACTGGGACTTGGGGCGATTGAGTGCTCACAGGGGGAGCTGTAACAACCCCGACCTGTGATTAGCTTATGATCTTTCATTAAGAAGGCCTAATAAGTAATTAAGATGAAATTCTACGTTAATTACATGTGTTATATGTTATTTGCATTTATATATGTCCGTCATAGAAATATCTGTTTGTGTTTCCGTTCTATTCTGCAAATTGAAGGCCTTATCGGCCACAGAATACAAAATTGACTCCATTTATACGTTATCTGGAATTTTTAGAACATTATGGTAAATTTAATTAGAATTTGATTCGAACCAAATAATTAAAATAAATAATGCCAATTAATTAGTCACTAATCAAACTTCATAATCAAGCCTATATAAGGCAACTTGTTGACCTAAGGCCATTAATTTACACTTTCATTTCTCATACTTTGGACTCAAAAACGTGAGAGAGAGAGAGTGTGTGTGTGTGTGTGTGTGTGTGTGTGTGTGTTAAGCTTGGAAACCAAAGGAGAGGAAGGAGAGTTGTAGATAATTCATGGTTTTGGACTTAGAGACTTAAACAATTAGTCAACTAGAGTTCAATTGAGAAACTAAGGTAAGAACTCAACCCTTTAGTTATATAATTGAGTTGGTTAATGCTAGGATTCAAGTGGATTAAGAGTTGAATCACAAGAATTAAGCTAAGATTGAAGAATCAAAACTCAAGCCATGCATGCATGCATATTTCATGGCATTTTAAAGTTGTTTTCCAAAGAATTTTCTCTTGCATGTCCTCATTTTGGTTTTGTTCTAGGAATTCAACATGTTTTTGAGTTAAACACCTCATCTAATCATGTTTTGAAAGCTTTGAAGCCAAGACAATTCATGCATATTGTCTTCATATTATGTTCTTTAAGTTACAAGTTTTGTTTTGTACAATTGGCAAAGCTTTTGGGCTTGATTTTGCAGAATGTTTTGTAATTAATCATATACTATGAGTTTCTCAATGTTTTACCAAATTTTGTCCCAAAAGGATGTGTTTTGAAGCTTTGAAATTGAGTTTTGGACTTAAATCAGCAATTTGGAAATTCCAGAATTTGCACCCTTCGCTCGAGCGGTGGAGTTTGCGCTCTAGCGGAGAATGCGAGCTTCTAGTACTTTTGAAGAGTTTGGGGGTTGGCTTGAGAGGCAGAACCTGCGCTCAAGCGACCACCCTTATTGTTGACCTCCGCTTGAGCGACCGAAGTTGCTCTCGAGCGTAAAATGAGAGCTCTCAGAAGTTTTACAAACTTTTGCAGACCGCTCGAGCGTAGAATGTTGCGCTCGAGCAGAGACCATATTTACTCAGTCTTTGGCTCAAGCGACCGTCGAGCATCCGTCGAGCGGAAAAATCATGCAACTAGTACTTTTGCAGACTTTTAGACTGCTCGAGCGACCGAAGTTGCGCTCGAGGGGACTGCCCTGTTTTTGAAAATTTGACTAAGTGTTTCAAGTTATATTTTGGCATCCTCATTGCATCCTAAGCATTCCTAAGCCTTAATTAAGACACAATAATGAAGATAAGGATTAAAAACACACCAAGATATAAAAGAAATGAGTTAAAGTGTTTTATGAGCGTGTGTTTTCATGTGTATCTGTTATGTGTTTGTGTAGCTCACGCACCATAGATCATTGATTCAACTATTTGACTCTTCTACTACTGGAGCTATTTGTGTGTAACAACTCTGTAAAGCTATGTTTGATTATAAGTATTTTATAAGTATTTTCAGAATCATAAGATATGATATGTTTTATGAAATGCTATTTTGTGAATCATGAATGAATGTCCATTTTTCTGAAATGTATCTGTGGCATCCTTAGTTCACGTGGCCCTCGTTTAGGGGAAACAATACCGTGGCCAATATGCACGTGGCCTCGCCCTTGGGTAACAATACTGTGGCTTATGTTCATGTGGCCCTCATAGGGATAACAATACAGTGGCCTATGTTCACGTGGCCCTTGCTTGGGGTTAACAATACCATGGCTATTTGTGCACAAAGATGTTGACCTTTAAGGTTGTTAATGCAAGCGTGCATGTGGGTCTTATGACCAATCGATCTAATAGCTAATGGATGTTCCACATATAACTGCTTATGAAATTTGGATAAGTATGTGAATCTGAATCTATTTTTGATATGAACTCTAATTTTTGAATCTGTTTTGGACATCATTCATAACCCCCTTACTCCGTTGTTATTCACTAGGCTCCAGTTCATTCTATTATTTATGTATGTAGGTGATCAGGGGGAGGACCAGGCTCAATGAGGTTGCACAGAGTTCTTTCTGTCGACCAACTTTTGTGCCTCAGGAGGTTCTCGTTTGAGATGTTATCAAGTTTTTGTGAATCAAGTTTAAGTCTTGCATTTTCTTATGTTTCGTGTGAACTAGTTTTTGTAAGATCGATATTTGTGGGTTTTGGTGACATAAGACTAATGTAATTATGACGTAACGTATTGTATATAAATATATGTTTTAAATTCCTATCCCATGTATGTCTGCACAGCTCAATGGATTATGTATGTTTTATATATTTATACATGGCCCCTTATTAGGTGTTAATACATTAGGAGGCCATTGGTAACCCCAAGATTACTGGCCGGTTATGACACTAAATCTATCGAGGCAAGTTTGGGTTGTGACAGGAGCAGTCATTGGGATCCTTACCAGTTCAGACTTCATACCAGTCACGTATTCGGGGACCACCTATTTCCTATGCATGTAATCAACTGGGTCATACTAAGCGTTTTTGTATGCAGCTGGTACCGTTGGGTATTCATAATCTAGTCGGGTTCAACTTTATCTGTCTAGGCAAAGGCAATACCAATACCAAAACTAAGTAGGCCAGACTTCGAGAGCCTTTGGACGGTCGAACTTTTATCCTCAGATTGAGGAGATGAGTATTTGTTGCAAGTGTGGCCAGCTGGGTCACGTCAGTAGCTCTTGTCCTTGTCTGGTTAGAAATGTGGTAGCGGTGGTGGCGAAGGGATAGCTATTTTTGGTAATTAGTTTTGGTTATCTTGTCTTGTAACTAGAGGGCAAATGGTTGTAATTATTATGTAGTTGTTTTGTTTTGTAACCGATACGGTGTGGACCATTGGAGGGCAAATGATTTTTGTTTATGTATGTATATATGGTGGGTTGTTTATTTTATGAGTTAGATACATTGTGATTTTGAGTTTTCCTTAATGTGATGAGTTGTTGTGGAATTTGGAAATTTTCATACTGACGTGTATGAACTATTGCGTTTTGAATTAGGAATGTGATAGCCAGAGAGCCTTATTTTGACTTAGGAATTGTTTGTTGTGTTAAATAATTTGTGTTTGGTTGAAATTGATTTAGAATGGGTGCACAATAGAGTTAGTTGTGGAAGATAGGTATTTTGAGGGTCATTATGATTAGTTAGAATATTGCGAGGGTGGAGTTATACTAGTCAGTATGTTGGTTTGGTTGATATTGGCTTATGTTAAAGGTATAAGTTTTAATTTCTTGATGGAGGCTTGTTGGGAGAGCAAGAGGGTTGTGTCTTGTAGTAGCGAGAGTAGTGTTGTGGTTGTTGTCGGATGCATGTAGATTGGTGTGGGTAGTGAGCCTATCATGGACCTCATCGATCTTGATTGTAGTGTGGTTGTATGTGATTGTGTTAGTGGTGCATATTGTTACGAAGGGAATGGGGGTTTTGGCCCCAAAAGTCCACCAGACTTAGAGGGTGTGGGGAGGTTGTAGAACCCCATGTAAGGGTGTTTGGTGTTGGAGTATTGTTGTTTTGGTGCTAAGTGAGGAGAGTGGTTGAACGAATAAAGTATGAGTCTAATGGGTTTGTCATGATCCAAACCCACTTCTATAGGTTTAGTGTCATAACCGGCCAATAATCCTCAGATTACCGAAGGCCTCTGACCTGATTAGCAAAATATAAGGGCTAGCAGAAGCAAACATAGAAACATACATAGTCCATTGAGCTGTGTAAACATACATGGGATAGAAATTCGAAAACTTATAATATACATAGGCGTGTCGTCACAAATACGATGAGTCTCGTCACTTTAGTTCTGAGATAAAGCAAAAGGGGACTGAGACCAATATACAAATAAACAAGAAACTTGTTCTGAATCCAAAAGTAAACAAAGCCTTTTATGTTCACAAAATAGGACCACAAGAAACTCGGAACGTCCTCTGGAGGCACAAAGCCTGGCTGACAAACCAAAACTCCAGATTATCAATGCGAGTGCAGTCACGTGCTGGTCACCTACATACATAAATAATAGAGTGAGTGAAGCCCAATGAATAATAACAGTAAAGGTTTTAATGAATAATGTCCATTGATTCTACACCTTTTATCATATCACATACAAAATCATATTCGTATCAAAAATAGAATCATAGTCATATTCACATTCAAATCATGCGCAGTACATCCATTAGCATTAACATATTTCTATGGTCAAGCATATGAAGTTCCATAATGGAACCTCCAGTACCGGGTAACATACCTCACACATGGGCCACAGTATTATTCCCCCGAGAAAAGGCCTGGCCATGGTATTGTTCCCTCGGGCGAGGGCCTCATGACCGTAAGCCACAACACTATTTCCCTTGGGCAAGGGCCTCTGCTAAGGATACCACATAAACATGTCAAAGAAAGGGATCATCATTCATGTAATCACAACATATCCTTTTGTGTCGTTAAAACAATTCATGTAAATGCTAGTAATGTTTGGAAAGTACTTTATAACTAACATAGCATTACTAAGTTATTACTCACAATAATTACACAGATAGCTTTGGTAGTAACCAATAGATCAATAGCTCATGGCACGTAACCTACGCAAACATAACAGATTCACAGATTGAAACACATGCTTGGACAATGCTTAACCTATTTCATTTCGTTCTTAGTGTGTTTCTAGCCCTTAACCTCATTATTTTCTCTTAATCATGGCCTAGGATGCAATGGGGATGCTAAAATGTACTTGAAAACACTTGAGCAAACATGCTGAAAATAGGAGCCTCACTTGAGCGCAACTTGCTTCGCTTAAGCGAGCGTCCAAACATGTGAGAGATCGCTTAAGCGCAACTTCCTTAGCCCAAGCGGTCTGTAAACTTAGTAAAAGTACTGGTTGCGTGATTTTTGAACTCGACGATCGCTCGAGCGTGAGACTGAAGTCCTCGCTCGAGCGCAACTATTGTTGCTCTAGCGATCTGCAAAACATGAAAACTTCTGGGAGCATGCATTTTACGCTCTAGCCAACTTTTGGTCGCTCGAGTTGGCTCGAGCGGGAGTGCTAAAGAAAGAGTGGTCGCTCGAGCGGAAAACAAGATTCTGGAATTTCCATATTGCACTCCCAAGTTCAAAACTCGAAGTCAAAATTTTAAAATACACCATTTGGGCCCCAAAACTTGAGAAAACATGTCTAAACTTGTCCAACATCATGAATTCAAAACCATCTCGCCAAATCAAGGCCCAAAAGCCTGCCAATTTCTTAAAATTCAACTTGAAACTGAAGAATATGGTGTGAACATGACATGCATGAATTGTCATGACTTTTAACCTTTCAAATCATGATCTAACAAGGTTAAATGGAATGAAACTTCATGAATTTTCAAAACTAAGGTGAAATAATAACACGCATGAGGAAAATTCTTGGAAGCAACTTGAAAATGCATGAAATGTACATGCATGCATGATTTAACTTAATTCCCTTAATTCTAGCTCAATTCTTGTAATTCATCTCCCAATTCCCATGAATGCTACTATTAGCTATTTCAATTACATAATTAAAGGGTTGAGTCCTTACCTTAGCTTCTCAATTGAATGCTAGATAGCTAATTGTTTAAGTTTCCAAGCCAAAGCCCCAACTTCTTCTAATTTCCTACAATCCTCTAGTTGAATTCAAGTCTTCCTTTTCTCTCTCTTTCTCTCTCACATTTGAGCTCAAAAGATGAGAGAATGAGAGTGTAAAGTGTATAGGAAGTGCTAGGGGTGGCTTTATATAGGCTTGATTAAGGAGTGTAATCAATGGCGAATTAAATGACATTAATTATTCTAATTGAATTCGTTCCAAATCGTATTTTAATTAAACCTACCATAAAATTCTAAAAATTTCAACTTACACTAAATTCAAGTCAATTTCGTGATCGGATGCCGATAAGACCTTCAATTCGCAGAACCAAATAGAAACAGAAACAGATATTTCTATAGCAGACAGATATAAACACACATAATGCAATGCACATGTAATTAACTCAGGATTTCATCTTAATTACTTATTAGACATTCTTAATCATGGGTCGGGATTGTTATAGTTTTCCCACCTTAAAGAGTTTGGTCCTCCAAACTCGAATTTCCTTCGTTTTGGAAGAACACCAGATCCAACGGAAACAAGTCAGGGTATCTTTTCATTATATCTTCTTCAGTTTCCCAAGTTGCATAGGTTCCTCCGTGGTTTTGCCAATCAACCTTTACCAGTGGGATTTCCTTGTTCCTCAATCTTTTGATTCGACAGTTAACAATCTGTATTGGCCTCTCTTCATATATATAGTCATCTTTCAGAAGCACATGAGTTGGTTCAATCACATGGAGCAGATCTCTTAGATAGTCCCAAAGCATTGAGACATGAAAAACATTGTGCATATGTTCCATGACCAGCGGTAAGGCTACCCGATACGTCACCGAATTGATCTTCTCAAGAATTTCATATGGCCCAACATATCTCGGTGCTAGCTTGCCCTTTACACTAAACTGTGTCTGGCCTTTCATTGGATTCACTTTTATGAACACATGATCTCCGATCTCATATTCTCTGTCTCTTCTCCGGACATTTGTATAACTCTTTTGGCTCTGTAGTGTTCAAATGTTGTTGGATCAATTTCACCTTTTCGGTTGTTTCTTGCATAAGTTTGGTCCGAACAATGGTCCATCACCTACCTCCTAGCAAATCGGAGATCGACACTTCCAACCGTATAGAGCTTCATAAGGAGCCATTCCAAGACTTGTGATAGGCTGTTGTTATACGAACTCGGCCAAAGGAAGATAAGTCTCCCAATTCCTTGAAATCCAACACACACATTCATAACATATATTCCAAAGTTTGATTGGTTCATTCAGATTGGCCGTCTGTCTGTGGGTGATAGGCACTACTCGGTCGATTACTTCCCCAAAGCTTTGTTGCAAACTTTGCCAGAATCTTGACGTGAACTTCGAATCTCTATCAGATATAATGGATACTGGCACACCATGTAATCTCACAATCTCATTTATACAAATGTTAGCTAATTTATCAGTATTATAAAAAGTTTTCACAGGCAGAAAATGGCAAACTTAGTCAAACGGTCAACAATGACCCAAATAGAATCCATACCTCAAGAGGAGTGAGGTAATCCGACAATGAAATCCATCATGATATGCTCTCACTTCCATTCCGGTATTGGGAGCGGCTAAAGTAATCCAGCAAGTCGTTGATGTTCAGTTTTTACCTGTTGACAATGTAAGCATCTAGCCACAAAATCAGCAATGTTTTTCTTCATTCTCGACCACCAGAAATTTTGTTTCAAGTCATGGTACATTTTTGTATTCCCTGGATGCATAGAAAATTTTAAATTATGGGCTTCAGTCATATCGCATTTCCTCAAATTAGAACAATTCAGTACACAAAGTCTATTATGAAATTTCAGCACACCATTTTCAATCACAAATCCTAGCCTCGGTTTTGAGTTAATTTCATCAATAACTCTCTTCAAAAACTCATCTTCAAGTTGTTTCTCTCTAATTTCTTCAATGATTGCGGTGGCGAGAGATGGTGGCTAGAATTCCACCTTGTTTACGCAAAACTATCTCAATTTCATTCCTCTCTAAGTCACATAACAATTCTCTCTGGCCAGTGAGTAAACATGAAAAATTTCAAATAGATTTTCGGCTCAAGGCATTTGCGACTGTATTTTCCTTCCCTGGATGGTACAAAATCTACAGATCATAATCTTTAATCAACTCTAACCATCTTCTCTGTCTCATATTCAATTCTTTCTAAGTAAAGAAATATTTCAAGCTTTTGTGGTCAGTGTACACCTCGCAAGTCACACCATACAGATAATGGCGCCAAATTTTTAATGCAAAACCACAGCTGCTAATTCAAGGTCATGAGTTGGGTAATTCTTTTCATGTGGGCGGAGTTGTTGAGAAGCATAGGCGATCACCTTTCCATTCTGCATTAACACACACCCCAAGCCTTTGTAGGAAGCATCATTGTAAATCTGAAACCCATCAATTCTGTTGGGCAATGTTAGAATTGGTGCAGTTACTAGTCTAGTTTTCAGTTCTTGGAAGGCTGATTCCTGTTGATCAGTCCAATCAAATGACACATTTTTCTGTGTTAGCGTGTCAATGGCATGGCAAGTTTAGAGAAGTCTTTTACAAATCTCGGTAGTAGCCCGCAAGCCCTAGAAAACTTCTGATTTCTAACACATTGGTTGGTCTTGGCCAGTCCACAATGGCCTCAATTTTCTGTGGATCCACCGATATGTCGTCTTTGTTGATTACATCCCCCAGAAATGCTACACTGTCAAGCCAAAACTCACACTTGGAAAGTTTGGCATACAACTTCTTCTCTCTTAGAATCTGTAAGGCTGTTCTCAGATGGCTTTTATGTTCTTTCCTGCTTTTGGAGTAAATCAGTATATTATCAATAAATACAACAATAAATTCATCAAGGAATTGTTTGAAAATCCTATTCATTAGGTCCATAAATGCTACAGGCACATTAGTTACCCCAAATGGCATTACCAAAAACTCATAGTGCCCATATCTAGTTCTGAATGCAGTTTTCTCTATGTCTTCTTCCTTAACATTTAGTTGGTGATACCCGGATCTAAGGTTTATCTTAGAGAACACTTGTGCTCTTTGAAGTTAGTTAAATAGGTTATCTATTCAGGGTAGTGGGTATTTGTTCTTGACAGTCACTTTGTTCAATTTCTAATAGTCTATACACAGCCTCAAAATCTATCTTTCTTTTTGACAAACAAAATTAGAGCACCCCATAGTGAAGTGCTCGGTCGGATAAACTTTTTATCTAACAGTTCTTGAAATTGGCTTTTCAATTCTTTCAGTTCTAAGGTTGACATTCTATAAGAGGTTTTGGAAATAGGTTGTGTCCCAGGTAGTACATCAATGGTGAATTCAATTTCTCTATCAATTAAATTCCTAGGTTATTCATTTGGAAAGACATCAGGGAATTTGCAAGCAACAAGAATAGTTTCCATATTAGGACTAACAGAAGTCTTGATTAGAACACAACGCATATAGCCCCTACATCCCTTTCTAAGTAGTTTAATAGCTTTCATTGCAGAAATCAAGTACGGTGGAGGAACTACCCCATCCCCAACAAACACAAACTCAAGTAGATGGGGTGGACGAAACACAACAGTTTTATTCACACGGTCAATAGTTGCACAGTACTTCGTCAACCAATTCATACCCAATATGCAGTCAAAATGATCAATTCCCAAAGGTAATAAATCAACATACAACGTCATATCAGTGATTACAACATCACATGCTGGATAAACATATATGCACATACCATAGAACCCCTTGTTGGTGTAGAAACAAACAATAAATAATTCATAGGTTCTGATGGTTTAGTTAATTTCTGAGAAAAGGCATGCGACAGAAATGAATATGTAGAACCAGAATCTATCAAGACATATGCATTTTGGGCACAGATGGAAATTATACCTGACACCACAGATTCAGTATTTTGTACATCCCTTGGCACCAGTGTGAATACTCTCTCTTGCCTTAACGTTTCATTTCCAGTATTACCTCTGGCATTAGTTCTTGCATTTGATCTTGTTACGGAGGCAGATCCAGCTGAACTTGCTGCAGGGCAGTTGGCGTTTTTGGACCCCAGTGGACAATTCTTAATTATATGGCCGAGTTTACCACACCGATAACAAGCACCAGATGCACAGTAACACACTCCTCTATGCTTCCTTCCTCAATTTGGATAGTTTGAAATAGATCCACTACTTTGACTAGAGCTACTGGAGGATCCCCGTGTTTTGATTCTTTGAAAATGACCGACCCTTCTTGAAATTGAATCCGGACCTTTTACCTCGCCATTCAGTTGTTGGAGCCTTAGCTTGTTTCTTGGCTGCCAGAATGGCCTCTGCCATCAATGCTCTATCAAGTACTTCCACATATGTAGACAGCTTCAAAATGCCTACTCGATCAAACACCTCCAATTCTAATCCCCCCTTAAATTTCTGAGCCTTCTTATAGTTTGTGTTGACCATATGAGGAGCAAATTTGGCCAACTCAGTGAACTTAGCCTCATACTCGGCTACGAACATCTTACCTTGCTTAAGTTCTTGGAATTCAGAAACCTTTCGATCTTGGAAGCACTGAGGAAAGTACTTATCATAGAAAATCTCGTTGAATTGAGCCCATGTTATGTTCCCATTACTATTTCGGATTAGCAAACACCATCTTCGGGCTCCATATTTTAGGGTATAGGTGGCCAATAGAACCTTCTATGTCTTGGAGCAAGGAAACACTTTAAATAGTTTCTCCATTTCAAGTAACCATGTCTCTGTCTTTAAGGGTTCAATACCACCTAAGAAAGTCGGCGGCTTCATCTTTATGAACTTCTGAGTTAGATTTATAATATCATTGTTATCCGGCTCAACTTGGACTGGGGAAGGCAGAGGAGGCAAAGGTTGTTGTCTTTGCTACTGTATCATTGCTTCAATTAAGGCTGCAAGCATTTGTTCTATTCGGCTCATGCGAGCCTCTGAGGATTCATTTGTACTGTCACTTCTTGTGTTTTCCATTTGCCATAGGTAAACAAAGCAAAAATAAACATAGGCAAGTAATTCCTTCCACATTGTTCAAGGTATTCAGTTTCAGTGCATTTATTACAATTGAGTGAGTTCATGTTGAGTTCATGTTCAAATTCAGTTTCCATAGTTATAAAAATTAACTCACACACTCACACATGCAGGTGAAATGTCCCTACTTCTTTTCTAGAATGTCCTATAGCTCATATGGACTTGTTTGTGCGATATAACTTGTGTTCTGATACCACTCTGTCACGACCCAAACCTACCCCTACAGGTTTAGCGTCATAACCGGCTAGTAATCCTCAGATTACCGAAGGCCTCTGACCTGATTAGCAAAATATAAGGGGCTAGCGGAAGCAAACATAGAAACATACATAGTCCATTAAGCTGTGTAAACATATATGGGACAGAAATTTGAAAACTTATAATATACATAGGCGTGACGTCATAAATATAGTCTACATCACTTTCTTTACAAATAAAAAAAATGGGGACTGAGCCCAATATAAAAATAAAAAAGAAACTTCTTCTGAATCCAAAAGTAAACAAAGCCTTTTACGTTCACAAAATAAGACCACAAGACACTCGGAACCTCCTCGGGAGGCACAAAGCCTAGCTGACAAACGAAAACCCCAGATTATCAATTTTGAGTCTGGTCATGCGCCTGGTCGCCTACATACATAAATAATAGAGTGAGCTGGAGCCCAATGAATAATAACAAAGTAAAGGTTTTAATGAATGATGCCCAGAACAAATTCCACACCTTTTATCATATCAGATACATAATCATATTCGTATCAGAAATAGAATCATAGTCATACTCCCATTCAAATCATGCATGGTACATCCATGAGCATTAACATATTCCTATGGTCAAGCCTATCAAGTTCCATAATGGAACCTCCGGAACCGGGTAACATATCTTATACATGGGTCACGGTATTATTCCCCTAGGCAAAGGGCTGGCCATGGTATTATTTCTCTGGACGAGGGCCTCATGACCATAAGCCACAGTACTATTTCCCCTTGGTGAGAGCCTCTGCTAAGGATAACACATAAACATGTCAAAAAAGTGGATCATCATTCATGTAATCACAACATATCCTTTTGTATCGTTAAAATAGTTCATCTCATACCATAATGTTCGGAAAGTACTTTATAACGGACATAGCTTTACTAAGTTATTACTCACAATAATTGCACAGATAGCTTTGGTAGTAACCAATAGATCAACAGCTCACGGCACGTGACCTACACAAACATAACAGATTCACAGATTGAAACACACGCTTAGACAATGCTTAACTTATTTTATTTCATTCTTAGTGTGTTTCTTTCCCTTAACCTCATTATTATGTCTTAATCATGGCCTAGGAATGGCTAGGATGCAATGAGGATGCTAAAATGCACTTGAAAACACTTAAGCAAACATACTAAAAATAGGGGCCTCGCTCGAACGGGCATCCAAACATGTAAGAGGTCGCTTGAGCGCAACTTCCTTAGCTCGAGCAGTTTGTAAACTCAGCAAAAGTACTAGTTGTGTGAATTTTTTGTTCGACGATAGCTCGACGGTAGCTCGAGCGTGAGACTGAGGTCCTCGCTCGAGCACAACTATTGTCTCTCGTGCTGTCTACAAAACATGAAAACTTCTAGGAGCATGCATTTTACGCTCAAGCCAACTTTTGGTCGCTTGAGTGGGAGTGCCAAAGAAAGAGTGGTCGCTCGAGCACAAGTTCTATCGCTCGATCGGAGAGCAGAATTCTGGAATTTCCAGATTACACTCCCAAGTTCAAAACTTGAAGTCAAAACTTTAAAATACACCCATTGGGCCTCAAAACTTGAGAAAACATGTCTAAACTTGTCCAACATCATGAATTCAAAACCATTTCGCCTAATCAAGGCCCAAAAGCTTGCCAATTACTTAAAATTCAACTTGAAACTTAAGAATATAATGTGAACATGACATATAGCGATCCCGGGTTTACCCCTTGGTGTACAGTGATTCGGACTTATGTCCGTGGGTGTTAGAGGTTGTTTGAACCTTGGTTGCGTCCTTTTAGACTTCGTATTTGGGTTATAGGACGTGTTGGGCGGGTTCGTTTTGGCTTGGTTGTGTTTGGAGCTAAGTGTTGGTGCCCAGAATTTTGCTCCTTCGCTCGAGCAAGGAGTTGGTCGCTCGAGCGAGCGTGGTTTCTTGTGTCTGGTGGGTCGAGTTGGTGGCGCTGCCGAGCGAGCGATCGCGCCTAAGTCGACCGAGAGCTTTGTTTCTTCGCCGAAGCGAGTTGTCCGTCGCCGAGGCAAGGCCTAGTTGCAGTTGCACCCTGAAGACTTGCTTTGCTGGCTCGAGCGTGCTTTTCTTCGCTCGAGAGTGCTTCTGGGTCGGTGGTTGGCTCGAGCGAGGATTTCTTGGCTCGAGCGAGGGGAGCTTTTGAGGCGGGTGTTTTTCAGGTCCGTCGCTCGAGCGACAGGGTCTTCGCTCGAGCGAGCCTGGTGTATATCAAGAGGCGAATGGGAGAACTTCACTTTTTCTTCTTCTTTCATTTTGGAACCTTAGCGGTACCGACTTCTCTCTCTAAACATATATTCTCTCTAGGATTTCATCTCTCTAGTGTGGATCTAACCTAAGTCCTTTGTTAATAAGATAGAGGGTGGTGAGATCTTCGTTTTAATCTGAAAAAGTTGGGATTTGGAGCACTTTGGGTTTTGGTCTTCATCTCCGTTTGGGCTCGAATTTCGAGGTAGGGATATCCTACTCCTCCTTATGGCCTTTGTCTTTAAATTTTAGCATTTGGATATGTTGGGGGTTGTTGCGTAATTTTTGAGAAACTTTGGGGCCTTTTGTGCAATTTTACAAAAGTTGGGGTTTTGTTTAGAAATGAGCCTGTATGCATGTTTGGCATAGGAAAGGGAGTAAATGACGGATTGTAAATGAAAATGGAGCCTTAGGGTTGTTTTGTGAATTATGGTAATTTGCCCTAATTGGTTTAATTAATTAATGTATATAATTAATTAAAGAGAATGAGGAATTGGATTGAATATGTGGAAATTGAGAATGTACGGGGTTAAAGGGTGTAGTTGAATCGTGTATTACCCACCTGATTAAAATATGGTTATATTATCCATTCGTACATTTATTTCCTGTTTAGAAATAACTGCTTTGGCTACCGGTGGAGGGTAGTGTTGATTGTTGTAGACAATGCATGCTGATTAGGCAAACTAAACCTAATCGAGTGGAAATGTCATAGAGTATGACGAGTGATCGAATACATTAACTTTATGTATTGATTGAATGCGTATGTGGTTATGTGTTTATATGCATTGTTTGTGTTTGTGTATGGGAGGAGATAGGGGATGTACTCCACGGTTTAGGGGAAGATGGGGGATGTACCTCTAAACCGGTTAATCTGATGGCTAGGGGAAGATGGGGGATGTACCTCTAGGCCATTGAAAAATATTGGATGTAGCTCATATGCTTGTCCATGGAAAATATTGGATGTAGCTCATATGCTTGTCCATGGAAAATATTGGATGTAGCTTATATGCTTGTCCATGGAGAAATATTGGAAATAGCTCATATGCTTTTCCATGGAGATGTGTTGAAGTGTTGTTTGTTGATATGATATAGCATTAAAATGTATATCATTATCGTTTTGGGAAGTACGGAAGTGTATGGATTGATTTGATATAGCACTAAAATGTATATCGTTATCAATTGTGAAGTATAGAAAATGTTTCTATGTTAAGTTGATACAACACCAACATGTGTGTCATAAGTAAAGAATGAAAGTGAATTGGTACTTAAGCTGGGTTGTCCTGAAATGGTAAAAGAATGTAAGTGTTGTCTCAGAATGTATAAGTGTAGATCATCTGTTGATTGCTAATATTTTAGGCATTGTTCATAGTTGGTTTAGTGCATTTCTACTGGGCTGTGGCTCACCCTATATGGGACACCATTTTCAGGTACAGGGAGCATGCCACCTCCAAGGATATCGCTTGAGAGGCTAGAGGCAGGCAGATGATTGTGGTTTTGACTGTATTTTGTTTTAATTACATGTAATTTCAAGCCAAGGGCTTTTCATGTATTCGAGTTAGTACTCTTCTGTTGTAACCAAGTGTTAGCTTGGAAAGATGTAAGCCCATGGGGCGTTTAATTCTGTTGATTAACATGTAAAGATGTTTATCCCTTGTAGCAATGTATATATGAATGGATGGGCTTTCTGTTATTATTTTGGGGGCGTTACATGACATGCATGAATTGTCATGACTTTTAACCTTTCAAATCATGATCTAACAAATTTAAATGGAATGAAACTTCATGAATTTTCAAAACTAAGGTGAAATAATATCATGCATGAGGAAAATTCTTGGAAACAACTTTAAAATGCATGAAATGTACATGCATGCATGATTTAACTTAATTCCCTTAATTCTAGTTCAATTCTTGTAATTCATCTCCCAATTCCCATGAATGCTACTATTAGCTATTTCAATTACATAATTAAAGGGTTGAGTCCTTACCTTAGCTTCTCAATTGAATGCTAGATAGCTAATTGTTTAAGTTTCCAAGCCAAAACAAGTTCTTCTAATTTCCTACAATCCTCTAGTTGAATTCAAGTCTTCATTCTCTCTCTCTTTCTCTCACGAAAAGATGAGGGAATGAGAGTGTAAAGTGTATAGGAAGTGCTAGGGGTGGCCTTATATAGGCTTGATTAGGGAGTGTAATCAATGACTAATTAAGTGACATTAATTATTCTAATTAAAATCATTCCGCATCGCATTTTAATTAAACCTACCATAAAATTCTAAAAATTTCAACTTACACATAATTCAAGTCAATTTCGTGATCGGATGCTGATAAGGCCTTCAATTCGCAGAACCAAACAGAAACACAAACAAATATTCCTATAGTAGATAGATATAAACACACATAATGCAATGCACATGTAATTAACTTAGGATTTCATCTTAATTACTTATTAGGCATACTTAATCATGGCTTAACAGCTGATCATGAGTCCGGGTTGTTACAGGGTTGGTGTAGGGTAAGGTGTTATTGTTATCATACCAAGAAGTGGGTTAGATGAATCGGTGTCCTTAGTACACCTTTAAGAATTCCTTATCAGGTCATTGGGAGTTAATAGTGTTGGTGTTTTGGATAGTTAAGAATGGATGGCGTGGAGAGACTGGAGTTTCTTTTGTAGAAAATTATTCCTAGTCTACTGAGGGCAGTTAGTTTTGTTTTATGGTTGTTGCTTTTAATTATGGATTCACTTTTGTTTTGGATTGGCAGTATATGGAATTGTGTTGATGTGGTTTGTTGTGTGTTTCCTGTAATGAAGTTAGAGTTCATTTTGCAACTATTGTCCTCGGAATATGAGTATTTTTTATTTGTACGGTGAAGGTTGTGAACCCGAGATGTTGATATCTTGTTTGATTAGAATTGGGAAATACGGTAGTTGTACTAGAACGGCTCATTTCATAGGTATATTTTGAGTTAGGTGGCAGTGAGGCGTTAAGAGATTTAGGGGGAAGTTTTGGAAGTAATTATAGAGTTGAATATGTGTTAGGGTGACTTTTGTCCTGGGTTGATAGGATCCTTTGTAAGTTCGAGATTGAGTGCAAAATTGCTTTCTTTGGTTTGGTTGAGTCATCATTTCTTTATAAGAGCGTGTGGACAGTTTGTTAGTATTTGAGCTGTTTAGACCCCTTTATGATTAGTTAAGTTTGGGAAGTGTGAATTTTCGGCACATGAGGTGAAATTCTGAGAGGCGTTGAATTTGAGGGAAGGTGGTGAGTCGAGGTAGTGATGGTAAGGGGTTCAAGTGTGTTATTAACGAGAAAAGTCAAGGTAGTGACCTATACATTGGGTAGAAATTTGGCACAGGGCGTAGTGAGCGTAGTCCTTGTTGGTATTCTCGTGAAGTGGGGCGAGTTAATCCTTAGGTGTTTTTAATCTTGTGTATATCTTAAGGTCTTTTGTTGAGTGTTAGCGCATGCGTTTTGAGCAGTGTTGTTATTCCATAGATGGGAATGATTGTGGCAGCTTGTTTTGATAGAAAGGGTGTAGTTACAGGTGGTCGGTGGATGTCATAGTTGTGGTAATGGAATGTAATTTTCTGGTGATTTTCTATTATTGTTTAACTTCTTGTTATCATGTTTAACGTGTTCTATTTTTATGTCGTAACAGGATTACAATTTTATTTTTGAAGCGATTGTGTCATTGGTCGAGTGAGTTAGAAGCGTTATTAATTGAAGTCTTTTGGAAAGGAAATTGGGAACTAAAACTTTACTTGTTGGAAATTTGGTTGTTTTAAATTGGTAGTGGGTTTGTTTAATGCACCTAGGTAAAAAGGAGATTTTGAATTTTGTGTGGACGGGTAGCCCAAGGTTGGTTTCGGAAGTTGTCTTGTTGATGTTGTGGTTTGGATCTTGGCATAACGGTAGTGTTGTTTTTATGGCAAACAAAACAAATAAGAACAAAAGTTTATGATGGGCCTTGTTGTTTTCAATTTCAGAATTTTGGTGTGCCTGTTGTGGCAAGTTTTATTTATACAGTAAAAGTTGTAACTTAGAATTCATGATGGGTGCTAGGTAAGGTCTTATTCTCTTTTCTGTGTGGTTGTGTTCCTCGGCATCGTTGGGTTATTATAGGTTAGAATTTCGCCTTTTGAGATATTTTGCTTTGGGAATGTCTATGCCATCATGTGAAGGGAAAGATGAAGATTTTGGGTGAATAGAGCATTCAGTGTGGTTATATGCATTGAGGTGTTTTTGGGTTCGAAATAACTGAGTGTGATGTGCGTTTGAATTTCCTTGCTTGAACCTTGTTACGTGTTAGCATCGTAAGTGATTTTGATGACTTTCCATGCGTGGTTATAGCTCGAATTTCATTTTATTTTATCACATTACAATTACGAAAGAGGTGCTCATGATTGAGTAGTTTGTGGTGTTGTGGCTTTTAGGAAGTATTGTTGTGGTTGTGATTGTGCATGTGGGTGTTGCTATAGCAATTCTAGTTTAAACCCGACCCGTTCATTGTTTTGGATCCAGGATTTCTTGTCTTGATGGCTGTTCATGTCTTTTTCCATTTTATTCCTTGTTGAGATTAGTTATTGAAGTGTCTTGGTGGTATTTGAAACAAGTTAGGAGTTAGTTTTTTAAAACTGTTGTTGCCTAGATTTTGGCTTGTTCGCTTGAGCAAACTTTCTTGCACTTGAGCAAACTTTAAGAACTTCCAATACCTTTACAAGTTTGCAAAACTATTAGGAGTATGTCATTCTTCTCTCGAGCGGTGTTTCTTACGCTTGAGTGGTCCTTCTTGTGCTCGAGCAGTCTTTTGGAACTTTCAATACTTTTGCAGGCTTGCAAAAGTACTGGGAGGGTGGTGTTCTTTGCTCGAGTGATACTTTGCTTGTTCAAGCGGCCTTTCTTTTTGTGTCTGGTCGCTCGAGTAGTGTTTTGGTCGCTCGAGCGATCTGCGCATATATCATTCTGTAAAAATCACTTTTTGAGTCTCTTTTTCTTATATATATCTCTCTCTAAACATTTCAAAACCAAAAATCTATACTCTCTCTCTCTAAAACTGATCTTCAACCTCCAAATACATTCAATCTATTGATCTCTACACCCTAGTCCCTTTGATAAAAAGGTAAAGGTTATCTAGAGCTTCATTTTAATCGAGGCAAAGTTGATTTTTGGCTTCGTCAAAGTTTCTTCTTTCTCTCCCTTGTCTTCAAACTTTGAGGTAGGGATTTCTTCACATTTTAGTATGATTTTTAACTTAATTATTTGTCTTTTCAAAGAAATCATGGGATTTAGGGATTTTGGTAATAATCTAGGGTTTTGGTTTTCAAATCAAAAGAAGGGTTTTCAAATGGATTCTTGAAAATGATTATGGGTTTGTAAATGTGGTTGAGTTGTGATAAAATGGTGGATTTTTATCCTTGGAATTGCTTTATAAGGAAAAAGGGATTTTGCCTTAAAATGTGAATATTTGATTTTGTAAAGAGAAAATGGAAATGATGTTAGGTTTTATGAAATTAGAATGATACTGGTGGTGGTGGTAGAGTTGGATATGTATTATCGCTCTCATCTTGAGATTTGGAAAGTATATCTTTATTGGAAATTATTTATCTGTTTAGAGATATCTGTTTTGGGCTATCAGTGGACGATAGTTATGATTGTTATAGAAATTGCACAAGAATTAGGTGAATTGAAACTAATTTTTCATCCATTTGCATTGAGCATTGTTACATATTTAACACATTGAAAATGTATATTGTTTTGAGAAAAATTGGTGAATATCTTGGTGAATCTGGGTAGGGAGTGTAGTTGTGGTATTAAGTTGGCCTGTGTATCCTTGGTGGAAGTCCAGAAACTCGTGCGAATAGGTGTCGAGCCTTCCGGTTAATATAGGTAAAAATGGCAATTGGTAGTGCTTGTAGCCTACTTGTAGACACGTCTTAGAGATTCCCAGTGTTGTATCTACTATCCTGTTTTCTATTGTAAAGGAAATGATTTCATGAATTGTGATAAAAACTTGGCTTGCATGGTTTTTGAAAAGAGATATAAAATGTTTTGGCTTGAGCATTGCATATGCATTCACTTTATAACTCATAAGATTCATACACTATGTTAGAGTATCTTTACTAGGCTTTGGCCCACCCTATATGGAAAATCATTTTTAGGTGCTGATGATATGCCTCCGCCAAGGCCTTGGCTTGGAAGGATTTAGAGCCGTGAACTTCTTATTTTGTTTTTGTTGTAATTATCTTGTACAAGCCTAGGATTTTATTTGTATTGAGTTTAAAATCACTTTTGTTGTAACCAAGTATCGTCTTGGAAAGTTGTAGCTGCCAAAGCATTTATTTATCTATTTAACTTTTATTTCATATCATTAACTTGTTGCACATGCTATAGATTCACAATTAGGACTTATGAATGTGTAACTCCATGTGTTACCTTTTGTACAATTGGAATCATATGAATGGAAGGATATTATATTCAGAACTGTGTTGTTATTTAATAAATATTGTGAGATGATTTTATTGTTATTTTTTGGGGGCATTGCAACTTGGTATCAGAGCTACCGGGTTTGAATACTTTGGGATTGTAGGAAGTGGTTATTACCACAATGACTTTCTTGCTAGATGATATTAGGAATAAACCTGACATGCTATGTGGTAACATGCTTATGTGACTAGATGGGTATGAAATTTAATTTCTAAGATCTTGATTGGGTTTACGAGTTTCTAGAAGTCCTGTTAGAAGAGCACTTGATCACTGCTATTTCTAACCGGAACTCTGCCAACATCGCAGTATGATCATTATCTAGAAAGGAAATTAGAATGTGTTTATGTGACTACATGCTTATGTGGAGTGAATTACTTGTTGTCCACCGCATTAGGACGTGAGTGAGTTAGCTTCGGCACGTTTGTAGATGTGCTAATTTCTTGTGTTACCTTTTTTAGGATGTCAGGACGTAGATATGGTGTTAGCAGGCATGGCAGGCCTAGACGACAGCAGGTGCCGTTACTAGATGATATTTCAGCACAGGAGGAAGGGGTTGGTCAAGCCAATGTGGCCGAACTAGTTGGTCAACGGGCCATGGGTGCCTTGGCCTCGTGAAATGGCTGGAGCTTTGCGGGAATCCATGGACATTCTTAGAGTTGATAATCAAGTCCAGGCCCATGCAGCTGAGACAGGGTCGTCTTTTTTTAAGAGAGAGTTCTTTTGGTCTAATCCGGATGCATTTTTGGGAGATCCGAAGGAGCCATTGAAGGCGGTGGGTGGCTAAAATAGATGGTGAAGACATTTGAGATGCTTGGCATTGATGATGATGGGCTGAGAATGACCTTGGCATCCTTCCTGCTGAAAGGGAGATACGGTTCAATTAGGTAACTTAGGAGGCCTTTGTCGACGCTTTCCAGGACAAGTTTTTACCTCCCACTGCTAGAGAGAAGTTGAGAAAGCAGTTTCTGAAGCTCAAGTAGCTTAACACACAGGTGGCTGAGTTTGAGGCTTCCTTTACCGATTTATTGAGGTTTTCACCTAAGCTTGTAGGAATGAAGGAACACTGTTGTTTGGAGTTTGAGAATAGGTTGAGGACTGGACTCCTTTTCAAGGTGGCCGCGTCCATGATTAGGGATTATGATCATCTTGTGAAGGCGGCGGCTCACTTTGAGACCGTGATTCAGACTGAGGATGAGAGGATAAGGGGCTTTAGACAGAGAAGTCAGGAGGTTCAGGGAGAGACTCGAGACAGTAAGAGGCAGAGGGGTTCCACCCCACAGCAGTCCCAAGGACCACAGTCTAGGTCCACTTTCCTAGTACCGAGTTCGGGTTCTGAGAGAGGTGGTCAGAAAGGGATCACTTGCTTTAAGTGTGGTCAGTTGGGCCACAAGTCTATAGTTTGCCCGCAGGGGGATGGAAGGCAACAGTCTGCACCGTCTTCAGCTCATTCTCAGAGCCAGAGTCAGGAGAGAGGGCAGCCGCCTACCTATTTTCAGTGTGGGTAGTCAGGACACTTGAGGAGTTTTTTCCCTCAGACAGGTAGCACATCTGGTGCGTCTGGTTCGAGGCAAACACAGAGCCATCAGCCTACACCGTCAGCTCAGGCCTAGAGGGCTAATCAAAGAGCCTCTTCTGCTCAATCCGTGTATCAGACTTATGCTCCGAGGGTGAACAGGTGGAGTAGAGACCTATGGGGCGTATGCATGTTGTTACTATGCTAGATTTGTTACCAGCACCTTCGATAGTGAGAGATAACTTCTTGTTATGTAATTCTATTGACAATGTGTTGATTGATACTAGTGCATCACATTCTATCATTTCATCTACATTCGCATCAGCATTGGTGTTAAAAGTGACTCAGTTAACATCTCCACTCAAGGTAGAGTCACCTATTGGTGGTAAGGTTTTGTTGGACTAGGGGTGTCGGGAATGGTAAATAGAGGTTGCCAGTCGCCGACTTCCTTTTGCTTTTGTGTTGATTAACATGTCGAGTTTTGATGTTATTTTTCGCATGGATTGGCTGTCATCTTATCGGGCCATTATAGATTGTTACCATCAGAGAGTCATGGTGTGCACCTCGAGTGGTGATTGTTTTTATTTCCTGGGAGACCGAGTTGATAGAGCCTTGTTGCCAGTGTGTGATCCGCGTGGTCGGGGCGAGCTTAGTCTTCTTCTTGCTACCTGCATAGGTGTTGAGAGCGATGTGGTCCGAGTAGAGTTGCCAAGGATAGTTTGTGAATACCCGAACGTCTTTCTCGAGGATCTCACTAGTTTGCCACCTTATCATGAGATTGAGTTCTCTATTGATTTAGTGCCTGGCACGACACCGATTTCCCTGATACCGTATAGATTTGCCCCCGCTGAGTTGAGTGAGTGGAAGATTCAACTCCAAGAATTGTTAGATAAGGGTTTTATCCGCCCTAGTACTTCACCTTGAGGAGCACCGACTCTCTTTGCCAAGAAGAAGGATAGCATATTGCAACTTTATATTGATTACCGAAAGTTGAACTAGGTAACTGTTAAGAACAAGTATCCATTGCCTCCTATAGATGACTTGTTTGACCAGTTGAAAGGGGTTTTGTTGCTTTTCTAAGGTAGACTTGAGATTGCGTTATCACCAGTTGAGAGTAAAGGAGGAGAATATCTAGAAGATGGCATTCCATATGCGGCATGACCATTATGAGTTCCTAGTGATGCCTTTTGGATTAACCAATGCACCGACCTTATTTATGGATTTGATGAATCGGATCTTTCATGAGTTTCTAGACCGTTTTGTAGTTGCCTTTGTTGATGACATTTTGATTTACTCACCCTCCGAGGAGGAACACGAGGAACACTTGCAGATTGTACTCGAATTACTTAGAGCCCTCAAATTATATGCTAAGTTCGAGAAGTGTGAGTTTTGGTTGAAGGAGGTGAAATTCTTAGGCCATGTGGTATCTGCGGAAAGGGTGATCAGAGATTCCTCTAAGATAAAGGCAGTGCAAGATTGGAAACAACTTAAGAATGCCTTTGAGATCCGGAGTTTCTTGGGGTTAACTGGGCATTACCATCGTTTTGTTAAAGATTTCTCTAGATTGACCTGACCTTTAACTAAACTGATGAGGAAGGGAATTAAGTTTGTATGGAGTGAGACTTGTAAGAAATCATTTCAAGAACTTAAGGTTAGACTTACTACTGCTCCAGTGTTGATTATTGTGGAGAGGGGTCAGGTTATTCAAAGGTATTGTGATACAAGAGGAGAAGGTAGTAACTTATGGCTCACGACAGTTGAAAACACATGAGAGAAACTATCCTACTCAGCAGTGATTTTTGCCCTGAAAATCTGGAGAGATTATCTTTATGGTGAGAGATTTAAGGTCTTTTCCGATCATAAGAGTTTGAAGGAGCTGTTTTTATAGAAAGATTTGAATTTGAGATAGAGAAGTGGATGAAGTTTATGGAGAATTACGACTTTGATTTGTATTATTATCTGGGGAAGACCAATGTAGTGGCCGATGCCTTGAGTAGAAAATCCATTAGTAGTGTAACTTGTATCTTGGTGAGTCTGTTGAGTTGGCAACTTTGCTTACTATAGTTGCACAACCTACTGTAACATGCCCAGGGGGTACCCGTGCGCATTAAGCGTTCAAACCCTCAATTTCTTTGATCTAGTCTCACGAGTGCAATGTGAAACATAGATGAGAGTCAAGATTTGACAACTTTTATTGAAAATTCATTTTATTGCAATTTTGTCAAAAATGGATCAAGGCCATCGAGATCTCAGAGTCGCCACCTAATATTTATTTTGGAAATATTAGGAAACCCGTGACTCATGCCAAGGCCATCGCTCATCATAACCAAGGATGCTTGGCTCTAACCTTAGGTATGAAAGGGAAAGGTCATTAAATGAGCACCCCGCCACTCAACAAAAGATCGGCCTTTACTAAACCATGATATGAATTTTATTTTCTTTATATGTCCATGTTCTTATTATTTAATAAATCCCAAAATTTACTATGTAAAGTATACAAGTTTAGACTATACCATTCATTTTGGAGTAATTTGATTTCATGTGTTTTGAAAGAGTTTTGAAGATGAACAACCCAAATAAATTGAGTTTACAAAATGAAAAATCAAGATCATTCCAAATTAAGCTTACACAACCTCTATCCACTAGCATTCATATAGTTATATCAAGTAAGCAAGTAACCACATGGTAGGATGCTTAAACATAACAAGAAAAAGACATACAAGCACGATGCTAAAGCATAAAAACTTACATATTTACTGACGTCCCGTGAACAGCTACAAAACAAAGTTAGTAAAACATGCATGATCTTATATACAAAAAAAATTCTAATGAAATTCACTCATGAGATGCAACTAAAGATTCGGCTTCTAAGATATGACATCTAAATCATCTCAAAAAAATGAGGTAGTGCACATAATCACATAGGAATTGATTAAAAACACAAAAGCAAATTTAGCCAAAGAAAGATGCATGAAACATGGAAGAAAGGGATGGATATAATGGAAAACAAAAAATGATGCATATTCACAAAAAAGGAAAGGCAAGGAAAAAAAGTGGATAGAGAGAAGCGAGACGGAAAATTATTACAACATTTTAAATATTACAAATCCAAGGGAGATGAATAAATATTACAACACAATATAAAAATCCTCATAAACACTCAAAATAAAATAAACATAAGAAAATGGCAGCTTTAAGCACCTTAAAGACCATTGGAGGTTGATCTTCTTAATTTCGGAAGGCTGTCCGATTTTTCCTAGAGGTTGCAGGCACGGTCATGAAGGTTACGAGCGCAATGGTGTACTTTTAGGTGGTTACCCAACTAACTAATGGGTTGGGTAGCTTGATAAGCTCTGCCAAACTCTGTTTTCTTAGATTTCAACAATAAAAGTAGAACTAAAAACAATATCTATGGGAGTCTCAACTCACTACTTTTAGTTAGATTATAATAATATATAATATAACAAGAAATCAAAGCAAAAGAGCAAAATAAGTAAGAAACACAATGGGTTCAATATGATGTATGATTGAACCCAACTCAATTTTATATCTTGTGCCTCTTTTAGTCCAATTTTATTAGCCCTTTTTATTATCTTTCCATTCTTTAATCATTTTGTCCAAAAGTGATAATTACATCCACTAATGATGAGAAGCATCAAATAAGAAGTTTGTTCTTGGCATGAGAGAGAGATGTAATGCCCTAGTAATAAACCTCCGAAGAGATTAAACCATTTAACATGGAAGGTCTCTTTCTCATGCTTAAAACAAAACTAAAAACAACATATATGGGACTCTTAATTCACCACTTTCAATTAGATTATAACAATATACAATATAACAAGAAATCAAAGCAAAAGAGCAAAAATAAGTAAGAAATACAAGAAAATGAAATAAATTGAAAATTCACCTCTTCAAGAAATGATGAATTTCATGATTTCCAAACTTCATTTTGATCACCCTCAAGCGTATGAATTATGTTCTCAATCCTCAATTTGAAAGCTTGGAATTCTTGCTAGAATGATGGGTTGGACGTGTATGTGGTGAAAAGTGATTATCTCTCTTATTTTTACTCACTTTTACCAACACCCACTCTTCCTCTTGATCAAAGCTACTAAAATTCAAGTATTATAGATTTTTTGGAGGAGTTTTGGGTGTAGAAAAGATGGAATTTCAGTTTGTATGGAAGGTATATGGTGTATATGGAAGATAGGAGTGTGTTTAGCTCAAAAACTCAACTTTTCTCTCTTTTCTTCCTCTTTTCTCTAGCTCAAATGTTCTTTCCATAATCTATCCCCTTGCTTCTCTCAACAATCTGATGTATATATAGGCGAAGCAAGTAGAGAAATGGTGGAAGACAAGATGGAAGACAAAAGGAAGATAATGAAGCTAATGGAGTACAAATGGAGCTAATGGGAGACAAAAGTAGAGCATTATCTCTAATGGATCAAGCACTAGATAATGGAGGCTGATTGCAAATATATTTGGTGATAAATATATCAGAAAATGGGTCAGTGAGGTGTCCCAACCGAACCAAAAAAAAAAGGGGTCTCATGCTGTTTCAGGCCAATTCAACAAAATATGCTCTTAGGTCCAACTTCAAACGGGCTTATCTCCCTTATCTGGACTCGGTTTTAGGTGATTCTTATATCTAAATTGAAGCCCCAGAAGTATAATTTCCAATGGTGGTGGTCTCACATTTAAATTCCCAGTGTACAAAGAGATATGTCTAATTTAGGGAAAGTTGTTCATTTCCCTTGGGCCAGGTCAACAAAATCTACTCTTAAGCCCAACTTCAAACATGCAGATCTCCCTTATCCAGACTCAGTTTTAGGTGATTCTTGGGTCTAAATTGAATCCCCAGAAGTCTAATTTCCAATGGTGGTTGTCTCACATTTAAATTCCAAGTGTACAAAGAGATATGCCTAATTTATTAAAGGTTGTTCATTTCCTTCTTAATGATTTGATGCTCATTCATTTTCTAAATCAGTTTTCTTCCATCCCCTCATATTTCCTTCAAATCAAAACCTATAAAGAAGATGTTTCATAAATATTTTTTTAAAGAGTTCACCTCCCTTCTATTTATTTCCACTTTGTCCTTACTCAATTAACTAAAAAGTGTAATATTTTAAATGAAACAAGAGCGTCGCAACATCATAAAAACATTTGAAAAGAATATATTTTTTGAAAAGAGGGTTTTAAGGTCTAAAATAGTTTGGCCAAAAAAATGTGTAAAGGTTGGGATTAAAGTTCAAATTCCATCTCTCTTACTGAGGATTCTGTGAGAAACACATTCTGATTATCATCATCAGGTAATCAAAAGAAAGCACCCAAGTCTTAGAGCTGGTTAAAATGGGGTGTTTACAAGTGCCCCTCTTTGACAGAGCTCGAAATCATTTCATGACGTGAGTGAATGTCAAAGCGCAAAGATGACCCTTTTAACAAGGCCGTTAGACTTGGGAAAACAAACAAGATGCAATGCATGTGGTTGAACCTGAAGGTTGCCTACGTATCCCATTGCAAGGAATCAAACCAGCGTAGTTTAGAGATAAGAGGCTAATGATATACAAGAAGATTTTGGGAACTGGACTTATACGCTACGTGAAGCCGATTTTTTTTTTTCGACAAATTTATGATCATGCAATGACCATGCAAAATAACATAATAAGTAATTTGCAATGTGACAGCATGAATGAAAAGCTTAAATCAAAACAAAAAGCAAGTCATGTCTCACACGCATGTAAATAAGCTTAATAACGAGACGGTGAAACTAATCAGAAGTATCTCCTTGCGTTGCATACGGAAAGAGAGAGAAGACCTCAACCAAGAGAAATCAATAACCTAAAGCGTCTCACGCGAATGTAGGAAAGGTAGTGTGAACAACAGGCGCACCTGATGTCTTTAACCGAGTAAATCAACAACCTAACGCGTCTCACACGAAAGGAGGAAAGATGGTATCAACACCAGGCGCACCTGATGTTTTTAACCGAGTGACTAAACAACCTAACGCGTCTCACGCGAAAGAAGGAAAGATGGTGTGAACACCAGGCTCACCTAATGTTTTTAACCGAGTAAATAAACAACCTAACACGTCTCACGCAAAAGGAGGAGAGATGGTGAACAAATCCAAACGCGTCTCACGCGAGAGGAGAAATAGTGAACAAATCCCAATGCGTCTCATACAAGAGGAGAAATAGTGAACTTGAGATCTAGTCTCACACGAGAGGAGAAAAATGAACTTGAGATCCAAACACGTCTCACGCAAGAGGAGAAAAGTGAACTTGAGATCCAAACGCGTCTCACGCGAGAGGAGAAATGTGAACTTGAGATCCAAACGCGTCTCACACAAGAGGAGAAATAGTGAACAAATCCAAATGTGTCTCACACAAGAGGAGAAAGGTGAAATTGAGATCCAAATGTGTCTCACGCTAGAGGAGAAATAATTAACAAATCAACACGCGTCTCACGCGAGAGAAGAAAGGTGAACCTTAGATCTACACATGTCTCACGCAAGAGGAGAAATGTGAACTTCAAATCCAAATGCATCTCATGTGAGAGGAGAAAAGTGAACTTGAGATCCAAAAACGTCTCTCGCGAGAGGAGAAATAGTGAAGAAATCCAAATGGGTCTCACGCGAGAGGAGAAATAGTGAACAAATCCACATACGTCTCACGTGAGAGGAGAAAGGTGAACTTGAGATCCAAACGCGTCTCACGCGAGAGAAGAAAAGTGAACTTGAGATCCAAATGCGTCTCATGCGAGAGGAGAAAAGTGAACTTCAGATCCAAATACGTCTCACGCAAGAGGAGAAATAGTGAAGAAATCCAAATGCATCTCACACGAGAAGAGACAAGTGAACTTAAGATCCAAACGCGTCTCACACGAGAGGAGAAAAGTGAACTTGAGATCCAAACGTGTCTCTCGCGAGAGGAGAAAGTGAACTTGAGATCCAAACACGTCTCACGCAAGAGGAGAAATAGTGAACTTGAGATCTAAACGTGTCAAACGCGAGAGGAGAAATAGTGAACAAATCCAAACGCATCTCACGTGAGAAGAGAAAAGTGAACTTGAGATCCAAACGCGTCTCACATGAGAGGAGAAAGGTGAACTTGATATCCAAACGCGTCTCACGTGAAAGAAGAAATAGTGAATCCTAACGCGTCTCACGCTAGAGGAGAAAAGTGAACTTGAGATCCAAACGCATCTCACGCGAGAGGAGAAAGGTGATCTTGAGATCCAAACGCGTCTCACGTGAGAGGAGAAATAGTGAACAAACCCAAATGCGTCTCACGCGAGAGAATAAAGGTGAACTAAACAACAGGCGTACCTAGCCGTAGCTCATACGGAGAAGGGAAAGGTTTGAATCGGATAAACTTCAAATCCTAACATGTTTTCACGTGAAAGGTGCGAAGGTAAGTTCGAAGTCCAAACGTGTCTCACGCGAGTGGAAGAAGGTATAGTAGAATGATTTCTTTTTCTTTCTTTTCTTTCAAAAAAAATCAAAAAGAATTTTTTTTTATAAATACCAAATATCATATACATATACGCACCATACATAATACAAATACATATACAGGCACACACAAGCATGCATATACATATACAGATTCACACACACACGCGCACATATATAAATATACACAGATATGTACATACGGTATACACATTCAAGGAATATTCCGTTTGCTGATGTCAGTATACGCAAAACACGCAAAAATAAGAAAAAACAAATAGAAATGTATTGATACGGGGGTTCGAACCCCCAATCTCAAGGTCAGCCTCCCAGTCCTTAACTGTTAAACCAGACCACCTAACCAAGCCACTCTTGTGACAAAATATGCAAACAAATATATATATATAACAGTTATACGATACACATACACATAAAACCAAAATACAAAAAAGAAACACTCGTTTTTATGGGGGTTCGAACCTCTGACCTTAGGCTTAGCCTCTTAATCCTTAACCACGAACTGCACTACTTAACCATGCCACTCTTGTGACAAAAATATTCAAATAAATATATATAATACATAGTTATACAATACATATACACGTATGTATACAAATCTCCCGCCACTCCTGTTTTTGTCTCTTTCTTCCTTCAATTTTGCCTTTTGCGTCAGCCAGCCACCAACAAATTGCCTCGGTTCTCTCTTCCTCTTTGTCTTTCTCTTCCGTCTTCTTCTCTTTCTCCTCTTTTGTCTCATTCTTCATCACTCTCTTCTGTCTCCTTCTTTTCTTCTGTCTTCTTCTTCATCATTGCTTGAGAGATATAAAACAGAGAGATTGAATAGAGGAGAAAGGCTGCCAACACTCAGTCTGCTCTATGCTATTTCTCTGCCCCTCGTTTCTTTGATATCTCTCTCATCTACCACATGGCCCCTTCCCGTCCCCTCACTTGCTTTCCAAACCTTAATGATCCCATAAACTCCCTTGGACAGAGTGCCCCTGCTTCTATTCCTCCTAACTTTCCTACGCTGTTAGTCGAGCAAATAATGGCAGCTCAATCTGACATTGAAGCCAACCATTACACGCTAAAGTCCTGTATGGAGACAGTGGTTGCGGTCTCTAATTTGTCTCACTGACTGCAGAACAGGACAAGTGAGGTATATCGATTAAATGCCCAACTTTCTCTACTCCAACACATGTACAAGGATGCACGAGCAGAGATTAGCGCACTGAAGGTGAAAAATAAAGAGCTGAAATGGTAGGCCACCGTCATGGCCCGATTCGGAGTTCATACTACTGCTTTTGATACCAATGGGGAGTCACCTCTCTTGGTGGTTTTGTAAGCACTGAGGCAGGGCCTTCAAGGGTCTCCCAAGACGAAATCAAGATGAAGAGATTGGCGGAAGAGTCGACCAAGTGAGGTCGGTGAGTGGCCATCATCGGAAAAGAAAACAGATCTCTCTCCTTTTTTTTCTTCTTTTTGTTTTCTCTTTTGTTTGTTGTTTTTTTTTTCTTTTTGGTATATATGCTTGTACAAATTTGATCGGGGTTAATCCCTTGCATTAATAAAATGAGTGTGTTCTGCAAATCCGGATGGCATCAATGGCACAACAATGAGAATAAAAATCATTTTGTTTTGAATTTTGAACTTGAAAATAGCTGCATTTTAATGAATTCTGAATTGAATATTGAGCCTATCACTAACGAAAACACAAAATACAACTCAATGAAAGGAAAACAAAGCAAAAACCATCCCAAATGCACCCCTATAGGCTTGCCGGAATAAAATGGACACAAAACAAAGCAACACTGCTCAACTACCCGACGGAAATCGCCAGCGACAATGAGCAAAAACCATCCTAAACGCACCATTTTATGCTTGCTGGAATAAAATGAACACAAAACAAAACATCACCGGTCGATCGCCCGACGGAAAAGCATCGCAGAAAATAACTACTGTGCATTTTCCAGCGATTGCTTGATTAAGGTGACGAAAATTTGAAGTGCGGGTAAAGGACAAAAACTTGACTCGATTGTGCCCCTAGTTCATTGCTTTGACCTTTTCTTTTGGTTTTTCCTTGACTAAAAAGATTTTGATGAATATAAGAATTTGATTAGCATGCTTGTTCCACTTCTCTGTTTTGAAATCATGTGAGTCAGGCTGTGAGCACTGAAAATTTTTCCTTTTTGGTCCAAAGAATGGTCTTGAGTTTTGCAAAAATGGAATAATTTTTGAGAAATTCAATCAACTTCATTAAAAATCCTTAAAATCTATTTTCGCAAATGACCACTACCCAATCAACATGAAATCAACATTTGAGATGTATAATTGAATTTGTCTTGCAACTGAACCCATCATGAAGGAGAAATAAGACAACTAAATCAATTGGGGATGAGTCAATCAAATATGGATAGCTGAGTAGAATAAAGATACACCAATCAAACATGGACAAAATAAGTGAGTTAAAAAATGATTAGGCCTAACTTCAAGATGAAGTTGCCTACGTATCCTAAAGATAGGAATCAGGCCATACGTAGTTCTGGCTAAGGTTCACTCGGGTATTGACACTCATCTTTTGTGCTCCAACTTTTGCCAAAGCCGCCCTTTTGGATTTTCAACCTTGCAAGCTTTTCATTTTTTCTTTTCTATTTTTTTTATATATATATTTTTTCATTTTCTATTTTTTGTTTTGTTTGTCATGCTTTAACTTTTGTCTGGGTCGCCCTTCCGGGTTTTTTCAGCCCAGCGCGTCTCAAGGGTGGTACTTTCGTTTTAGCTTGTCCATGTTAATTGGTTGTGAGATCTCTAGGCCATCTAAATCTATAAGAATGACTACTACACTTGACCAAATAGACATGATGATGTAGGGACTAGGCTAATTGGGCCTGAATTTACCCCTAGTGTAGTGGATAGAAATTCGATTGTCTTTCAATAATAAAACTCATTCTCTCATATTCCAAGATTTGACTTCTTTTCCGGTCTTCATTAGCTTAAGAAACGATCAAGTTTGAATCTTTGTCACATACGACCTTATTGCCCCTAATTCAAGGGCAACTTCTATTTTGAATCACATCCGACCTTATTGCTCCTAGTTCAAGCGATGCCTTCATTCCGGCTATGCAATCTTTATACTTTGGTTGATTCCTGAACATTGTGAATCAAGGTTTGAAAGCTAAGGAGATCGGACCTCAAGTTAAGAGGCATCCTATGCTGTACAATCTTAAGATCAATTCTAGGCATGTCTTCATAGGACCACGCAAAAATATTTTTTTGAAATCTTTTAACAGAGTGACTAATCGCTCATGCTCTTATGGAAACAATATAGAACCAATCTGGACCAAGTCAGGATCCCTCTTAGTACCCACATTAACAGAAATGATCTTATTCATCATGGCCATAGCACACCTCTCTTGCTCTTAGTCAATCAAATTTTGCAAATCTAGAGGAATTCCTTCCTATGTGTTTTCATCATAGTTTTGGAAAAAGTTTTGAAAAACTTTGGTCCATGCGATGATTTAAAGGCACAAAGAAGTAGGTGAAAATTACTGTTGTTTCATTCAAATCTTCTGGCTTAATGACTGAAATAGACTTAAAAGAAAGAAAGAAAAGACAAGACAAACATAAATGTATCAAGTGATGCCTGTTAACACCCCCGAGATCACTACACTTTGACACAACAAGACTAACTCAACACCCAGTTCATAAACTAAAACAAAAAGCATTTCCAATTTGCTAAAATCAGTGCGTGCCATCTGCCATGTTTATAGTAAAATGCGTGCCATTAGTAGGTGGTTTACCTCTGATCATAGGACCAACTATCCCCCAAGTTCATGGACCCAGTGTTGATAGACTTTGTAAAACCTGGTGAAGTGATGATCTTGTTGTCAATCAGGTCTTGAACTTCATGGTGCAGGCGAAAACAACGATCATGACCGAGTTGCTGATGGAAGGCTCAATACTTGGCAGCATCATCCTTGGCTGGAAAGCGATCAGGGAGAGATTGAAAGTCAAGGGGTTTGAGGTGGCCTTGTCCGATGAGGATTTGGAGAGCTTTAGACAAGGTCATGTAAAGGGGATTGAAGATGCGGTTACCAATCTTGGAAATATTGACAGAAGGGTCAGCAGGTGTTGACTAGGTTTGATGATCTCTTATGAGTGTAGAACTAGAGCTGGAAGGGGTGTTTCTGGTATAACATCCCTTTTCATGGCTTACCCCCTGCTTCAAAATGCTTCCAACTTGAGCGACAAAAGTGTCATCCACAGTTTTTGTGACAACTGCAAGCACTTGTTGTTTGTTCAACCCTTTGACTTTTAAAGTCTCAATAGCCCATCGGAGATGTGCATAAGGATCAAAACTTGCCCCAGCTTCATTTTTGGCACTTGCTTCAGCTTTGCCAAGGGATTGGGTGGCTATATTGGAGTGAGGTTATAACGCTTTGTATTTTGGGTTTAGAATTGAAGTGAGGTGTAATTGAAAGTTGTCAAGGTTTGGTGGATATTTGTGGATGTTCTCATGCTTTATTTTTGGACTAGGGGTTGTTAAGAATTGGTGAGTATAAGGTTGTTGCTATTTTGTTAGAGCGGATGCAATTTCGGGGACGAAATTTCTTAAGGAGGGAAGGATGTAACGATCTAGAAATTTTTCCTTTCGCTCGAGCGGGGGAGTTGACACTCGAGCGGACTTGTGGGGTTCCCAGCATTTTTGCAGACGGCCCGAGATTTTGGGAGTTGTGAATCTCTGCTCGAGCGGGGGAATTGATGCTCGAGCGGACGCCTTTGTTGGTCTGAGCACTCGAGCACAAGGTTAGGCGCTCGAGCAGGTAGCCTAGTAGAGTTTAAATTTCTGAGGCACGTGGATTCATTTTTGGCATTTTTATAAGTATATTTGGAACCTCCTTATTTTATTTTGGGGTATTGGTTGAGGTGGTAATATGATGGTAAAGTAAGATTAGACCAAAAACTTTAATTCGAATAATTTTCTTACGATCAGCCGTCACTCTTTTTCCCTTTTCTTTTTCCACACTTTGAATTTGGATGTGAGGTTAGAACCATTGGAAAGCTTATTTTCGGGGCTTCAATTTGGACACAAGAATGACCTAAAACGGAGTCCAGATGAGAGAGTTACGCATGTTTGAAGTTTTCATATCTGTGCTGGAAGCAAGACCGCATGTGCGGAAAAAGCGGCGCACATGCGGGCTGTGCGGGACAGCAGCTTAAAAACATGATTTTTGGATCATTTCTTACATTTTCTTTTCCTCTCTTCTTCTCCCCTCCTCCATGTCCGAAACCCTAGCCCCCAAAACCTTGATTTGCTCCACTTTTATCAACTAGCCACCATGGTTCTTGCATCAAGGGTGGAGAACAAGAGAAGATCAACATTTTTCAACCGATTGAAATTCGAATTTGTGGATGATTCTTCTCAAAGCTTGCTTTTCTTGCTTGAATCTTGAGATAGGGGTCCTAATTCTCCTTCAATGCTTACATTGATAGATAAATTTGTGGTATTTTGGAATATATAAATGCAAAATCTATATTTTGGGCATATAGTGTAAATCATGAAATTTTGGAGTTAGGGTTTGAAATGTTGGGGTTCTATTATGGAGTTTAGATTATGGTTTATGGATTATGGACCTAGGGTGTATAATAAATGGAAAGATTGGAACAAAAAGTAATGGGTTAAGAAATTTGGATTTTTCTTGAAATTTCTAAATTTTTCTTGAAACCTTAGGTTGATTTATGATGATAGTCAATGATTTGGCCCAAATTGAAAGTTGAATCATGAAATTGGTAGGTTGAATTACATATGTACAAGTTTAATTGAAATTTGATTATACTTGAAAATTATGTTTAAAATTTGTGAATGAACTTTGTTAAGAGCATTGTAAATCACGTTTTAATGAAAAGGAGATTGGGGGAAAAGATTTATTAATGATATAAATGACATAAACTCAGTTCTGAAATGTTGAAATGGGATTTAAGAATTTCTCTTGAAATATGTTGAATTATATTCATGGTGTTGAGTTGAATCATGTTGATTTTGGTTTTTGTGATCTAAAATGTAGAGTTTCCAAAATGGGTTTAATCTCAAATCATTTTATTAAATTCCTAGTGGGTTTGCTTAGTTATGTTTGAAACTCAAGTGGATGATTTAATGGGATTTCTTTATGGGGATGGGAAATGTTTGGTTTTGGTGAAAACACTAGAGATTTAGATATTTTTGGGGAACATGGAAATGTTCATAAAACTCATTTCTTTCTTTGAATAGAAGATGAATGGGTGTAAATTCCATAATGTGTTTTGCAAGATTGGTAATCTTTTAAATTTATTGAGTTGGAGAAATGGTTTTGAAAACTTCATGTGTAGGACTTGGTGGGACTATGTTGCTTTGACTTGTGAAATGAGGAAGTTGATGGTATACGGTTGATTTGAGAAGGAATGTTATGAATCATGGAGATTTTTGCATTTGCATATCATATCATTTATCATTGTGCTTCGTGGTTTTAAATCCAAGAGATTTGCATTCATGACAGAAAATGATTTGGATAAGAAATATGGAAATGTGAATGGGGTAAATACGTGGTAAGTCCGGATAGAGGGTGTAGTTGATTTGATAAGTTGGCCATGAGTGTCCAGGGTGAAAGGCCTGAAAGCCGCGCGGATAGGTGTCGAGCCTTTCGGTTAGCACCGGTAAAAATGACAGTTTGGTAGTGCTCGTAGAGACTACTTGCGCACACCACTGGGATTACCAAAGGTCGTATTTACGCCTTTTAAAGTAATGATGGAAGTTTGAAATTGATGAGATCATATGATGACATTGAGAACATTGTGATTTTGAAACAATGCATTGGAATGGATGTTTTTCCTCATTGATTTATCTTGGCATAGCATTGCATTTACATTTACTTTTGTGTTGAGGAAAAAAACATGACTATGTACATACTTTGTGAGAATACTCTACAGAACTTGGAAATTTATTTTAAAAGAATGGTTGGTTTTCGAAAATGGTTTTTGGGAGTTCACATCCTGCCGTAGTAAGCCGGCAAAAGGTAGATTGTGTTGAGCTATGTGTTGAGAGGTAAGTTGAGTTGATGATTTTTTTTTTTTTTTTTGTTGCTTGTGATGAATTTGTGAAATTTCATATTGATGTATAATTTGGTTTAAAGAGGAAATGTGCATGGGCATTATTTGTAAATAATGGGAACCAAAAAAATAGATATGAGGATTATAGATTATGATGATAAACTTAACGAAGTAGTTGTGTTAATAAAAGTAAATTGTGAGAGTTGTTCCTTAATTAAATAAAGGATTGGCTTGGAAGGATTTATTAACATTGTGTTATCTTGAAATGAAACTTTGCGGGTGTAATTAATGGGGTGAATTGAGTATAGGAGAATTGTTGGCAAATCAAAAGGGAACTTGAACTTGAAGTTATGGGGTTTTAAGTTAAAAATGAAGAGTAAAAGAGTAGAATGAAAGAAAAGAGGAACACTAAAAATGGAAGTTAAATGAGAAATATTTTTGGAAATGGGTTATTAACCTTTAAATGATGTTGTTTCTTAAATACGGTTGTTTCACAAGGATCTATGGTTTTTCTAAAGTTAAGGGATGATTTTTCATGGTTGAAGGTTTTTCTTACAAGTGTTTAAATTGTTTTTTGAGAAAAAGATACATTACTTATGATATTTTGAGATTATGAAATGTCACCCTACTATATGGTATCACCCAGCATGCATGATCATTTTTATCTGTGTGTTTGTTATTGATTTAGAACTGTGAGATTCCTACTGGGCATTAGTGCTCACTCCGTTGTTGTTGTATCTTTTTACAGGAAGAATGTTTGGATTATTTGATTGAAGATGTACGGAGTTCTTGAGTCATTTGTATAACTTCATGGTAGTTGTAAAAGAAGTGGATTTGTATTTGTATTCATTTATTTGTAGCTTCGGGGCAGAAGTATTGGCATGTATTATTGTTGTTGTATTCATTGAGAGAGAGAACATGTATTATCGTATTTCTGTTACTCAAGTGTAATAGATATTTGTATATGTAGAAAAAAAAATATGGACCTAAATTCTGTGCTTTGGTAATGTTTTCGTGTAATTAAAATTCAGGGCGTGACAGAGGTCCACTTGTTGTTCACATGACAACACCCAGACTTAAGATACCCTCGATTTGGCCCTTTCCAATTGTAGCCCGCCCCAATATTGGGGAGCTTTTTGACATGAAATTTTTGGCATGTGATGTGGGCGATGATGGAGCCAAGATCCCAAAGGCTAAATCTACCACAAGGTTTAAAGATCTTCAAGCATGCTCAACAAATTTAGAAGTAGTGGGTTCTGCTATTGGTGCTTATGAGGTATTTGAACCGACTTGGTCTTGGTGAATTGGTTGGGCCGATCTTTGGAATGGGTTTCACCGAATTAGACTATTAGGGAGTTCAAGTTTTGGGGGTTGAGATGATTAGGGTTCAGGTACATCCATCATACACAAGTCTATGTTTTCTGGAATGAACACCTCAAGCTTGGGTAAATGAGTTGGGGTGATGTATATGTTGGGGTTATAGGTGGATGGTAATGTATAGATCAGGTTGATGTTTCTAGGTGGTGGGACTTGGTTATGAGCGGGAAGTGGGTTGGTAGTCACATTCGGTTTGGAGGGTGGGGTGATGATTTTATTGTCAATGAGATCATGGATCTCATGATGCAAGTGCTAGCACAGGTCTGTGGGGTGACCATGCCATTGGTGGAAAATGCAATACTGGGTAAGGTCATGTCTAGGTGGTAGTGGGTCAAAGAGGGGTCGAAGATCGACAGGCTTAATGTGCCCTTTCTCCATCAAGAGTTTAAGGGCATGGGCTGGGCTCAGGTATAGGGGGTGAAGGTTCTTCGGTTTCAGTTTGGGTCGGTAGGTTGTAAGGGTTGTGGGGTTGTTACGGCAAAGAGATCGGCCATTTTGGTCATCGTGATAATAGTACTGACATCTACAGACCATGGAATAGTGCTATTACTAGCATTGGTACTCCTGGTGAATGGCCTCATTGCAGGTTTACTAGTTCTCTAGATGATGCCTTTTATGAATGCACTTTCAATTTGTACCCCTAATTCATGCAGAGCAGCAAATGTAGACAATGGTGCCACTATCATTCGTTGTAACATATCCGGCTCGAGATTGTGAACCACTAACCAGACTTGTTCCCTTTCTGAGGGCATGTTCGTCATCCTGGCTGCTTTTGCTCTCTATCTGGCAATAAAGTTGATGAAAGGTTCCTTAGGGTTCTGGGTAGTTATTTCTAGCTCACTGATGGTTACCTCTATCTACGTGTTATATGAATATTGGTTAACGAACCCCTTAGACAACTCCTCTCAATTCCTTTTTGTAGAATCCTCTAGCTTGGCATACCAAATAGCCGCCACATCTGACAAAGTTCTGCTAAACGAGGACAATTTTTGAGCTCGTGACAAGCCCATCAACCTCAGTGCATCTGAAAACAGGCGAACATGCACAATCGGGTCCCCACTCCCATCAAATCTATCAATATGAGGCATTTTGGATTTTTCCAACAATCTAACCGAGGCTTCGGGTTACTGGTCTTCAATATCTGGAATGGAATTGAAGCCTTGGGACTTTTTTAGTGCTTTCTCTAACCTAGCAATTTTGATCATGGCCGGATCATTATCGTTGATGTCAAAGGGAAGGAGTTCTCCATGTGGTCGTGCTAAGGGCCTATAAGTCGGAGCTCAGGCAATATATTTCCTGAGGATCCGGGACCTATGGGTTTTTAAGCGGTGGTGGTGGATTAGGATTTGGCTGGGCAGCCAGGACTGGATACACGGAAGATGCTGATGCCCCAGATGGGCGTCGCAAATCAGGGATGACTTCATCCTGTGCGGTCAACCTTTGATTTATGGTATCCATAGTTTTCTGAAAAGTTGCCATCATGGCAGCAAATTCTTCTGTGTTTTGTGCCATTGCTGGTTTGGGTGAGTTAGATGCTAGTGAACTGCTATGGTGAGAATGAATGGGTTTTTGCTGAGTGCTTTGTACTGGGGCTACTGACTGTCTATTCCTTCTTCTTCAAGTAACTGGTGGAAGAGAAATTAACGCTGGCTGACCATCAACAAGATCCTGGATTTTGCAAAGTCTGCCGGAGCGAGTCCACAAAACTTGGGGGATATCAGGTCTGTCTGAAGCTATGTTTGCAAACTACCTTTTCAAAAACAATGGAAACCCCAATCAGAATTTTAGTAGCGTTTCAACTCAACTGATCACTGATTACTGCTAACTCATGCTAATGCACTAAACTCAATCCCATAAACCAAAATTCCTAAACCACATATCTGAATTTGAGATTACCTGTATCGATCCCATATATTACACTTAGCAAGAAAAAGAACAAACACCCCTATGGAGGAGGGGGGGGAGGGTTACTCTGTCCTAGCTTTTGAAATGATCTAGGGTTTCACTATTCAGACAAGCAGTATCACACATCCTAGAAATGGGAGAGCATCATATCCTAATTTTGAAAGGTACTATAGCTCATTATATGCACAAGGTTGGCTCTACTCTAGGGGTTAAAGTCATGGTGACATTACCAAAGAGTCCTTTGGGCCATAACCAATAAAGATCCTAGGAAATCAGAAGAGTCAATATAGCCTCTCTTTAAAGTCTGAGAACCTTCAGATCTCAAAAGGTTATAACACAAGGCCTCCAAAGTAACATAGAGACAGGTGTAATGTCATAAAAAGTATACTTGTGCTCCCATCGGTATTTGGGCAACACAGGGACTTTAAGTGCACTAATGCATGCAATGCAATAAACATATAATTGAAAATAAAAGTCATATCATGGAGTTCGAGTCAAGGTTTCATAAAATCCCCAACAGAGTAGCCAGAAACTATAACATGCCCGGGGGGTACCCGTGCGCATTAAACAGTTCGAACCCTCAATTTCTTTGATCTAGTCTCACGAGTGTAATGTGAAACATAGATGAGAGTCCAGATTTGGCAACTTTTATTGAAAATTCATTTTATTTCAATTTTGTCAAAAATGGACTGCGTCATCAGATCTCAGAGTCACCACCTAATATTTATTTTGGAAATATTAGAAAACCCGTGACTCATGCCAAGGTCACTGTTCGTCATAACCAAGGATGCTTGGCTCGGAACCTTAGGTATGAAAGAGAAAGGTCATTAAATGAGCACCCCCACTCATCTTATCAAAAGATCGGTGTAGACTGCCCGAAACTCTTTCAACGCGCCCCCTTTCGAAGAGGGCGCGAATTGGGTTCTAGCTACTACAGTTCGAACTCCTATCACGGTTCTAAATCTAATCTCACAAAGTGCAATGTAAGACTGATAAATCACCAAAGAGTCCAACCGCAAATTGTTTTGGAAAATCGATTTTAATCAAAAAATGCCAAACATGGACTGCTTTGCTAGATTTCAGAGTCGCCATCTAAATATTTTGTTTGTGGGAAATTTAGGAAACCCTAACTCGTGCCTAAGGCCACGTGTCCGTCATCACCAAAGTTGCCTCAGCTTGGGAACTTGGGTACGAGAGGGGAAGGTCCTAAAATGAGCACCCCTGCTCGCCCGATCAAAGATCGGCCTCTACTAACATGATATGTTGTTTTTATAAACACATGTGTTCTTATTCTGGTTATTAATCTAGAATTACTATGTGATGTGCACAGCATACAAGTATAGACTAAATCACTCAATTTGGAACAAAACATCTCATGTTTGTTTTTTGAAAATGGTTTGAAGTTGCTACCCTCAAAGAGGCTTAAGAAAACATGATTTGCCACAAACAAGTGGGCTTAAAACGCACATTTTGATGAATTGTTCCAATTCAAGCAATGAAGCCTTCATCCACAAGCATTCATGCAGTTAATCACTTACGCACATAGCCTCATGGCAAGCATGCTATCATGGCGCTACTTACACACATGCAAGGATGCTAAAGCATAAACACTTACAAAGGTACTTTGAGCCAAAACAACAACTAGTTAAAGATCAATGCATGATCCTAACTATGTTAAGTGCCTAATGCAACACATGCAAAATGCAACTAAATGGGCTCGGCTATCTAAGATGGCATATGAATACGACATTTGATACATGTATTCAAAGAAGTGTATTGAAATACAATGCAGTTTGAATGATGTGCCGAGCCCGGTGCATACAAGACAAATGAATGATTCAAACATGCAAAGCATAAGGTATGCTAATTGAAATATGCCCTAAACTAACCATCAAAAGCGGATAAGTAAAAGGGAGAAAGACATGGGGTTGGAAGACATTCACACGCACACGCACACTTATTACAACATTTGCCCTCTCGACGGAGGCTCCGAATAAAATGAAAGCTAACTAGCTACGCTAATTAAGCTAACCATTACAAACCAACTAATTAATTAACTATTCTAGCTAATTAATTATTACAAACCAAATTGAATAACTAGCTAATCTAAGCTAATTAGAATATTACAAAGCACTAAGCTGAAGTAGTTACAGCACAGGTGATTAACTGCAACTAGCTACCAAATGCGATAATGGCCACACGGGTGAGGAAGATATGCATGCTCGGTTATGCCTCCTGAAATCCACCGCCTTGCCTCAAGACGCTTATTTGCACTATTTTGAACCTTTGAAAATTACACCGATTTCCAAATTGCTTCTTTCTGATCTCAAGAACACCTTGAGGGCTCAAATTCCTCCTGTTGCTGCAACAAAGCACAGACAGAGGCAAGACAGTGTATTTGCAAGAAACTGTATGCACTTCCACACTCCTTATCATATCTCAAGCTCAAATGAGTATGGCACTTGACTCTCGAGCCAACAACCAAGCATTTTCAATGCTTGTGGCCAAAGGATCAAGCTTGCAAAACTCAATGAATGCACACATAAGACTCAAAGACCTCCACTCTATCATGCACAATCAAGGGCGCAGGATCGAAAGAATGTGACACGTTTCATCACTATGAGTATGAAACGTCCCACATTTCTCGTGTTTGGATTAACATCTGATCCAAACACATGCAATACAAACAACATGCTTATCTTGGCCATGTTTTACTTTATTTATTTTGTTTACACATTTTAGATTACCAATTAGTCCCTTAATCGGTTAAGTCCAAAAGTGAGAGTCCTCTAGTTTTGAAAGAGTGAATTAATGGGATGCAATGGCATATATTTCAGCACTGAAATGACATGCTAAATGACATCAAAGCATGAAAATGATGCATGCAAAGCATACTCAGAGTCGAAAGCATTGAAGCTAGCAAAGAGCATAACACTGGAGGCATGCAATACATAGCACAAGTGACCAAACCAACCCCAGACAGAGGTTAAACGTGCCAAAACAGAGGCCAAAATATACTAAGATCAAGGCATATAACACAAGGAAAATATGCACATTTGATGGCTCGCCAACAAGGCATGAAGACACAACTCTCAAACACATTGAATGAGTGGAAAATGTGAGAGTGTGGCAATGACATATGCTCTGAAATTACATGCCAAGTGATGTCATATCATGCAAATAGCTCAAATAAAGCATGCCAAGAGACTTGAAATACAAAGCTAGTCAAGGGATTTACACTACAACCATACTAAGCAATGCTTAAATGACCTTACACTCAAAATGCACCTAAGGCAGGTCAAAATGGTAGCAAAAACATGCTAGACTTGCAACATAGATGGCAAGAAAGATATGCTCTTGTATTAGATCACAAACAAGGCATAAGGGCACAGCTCTTAAACACAATGAAAGAGTGATAAACATGAGTATGGCGTAAATATAAGCTCAAATTACCTACCAAATGATTCCATATCATGCACACATCACAAATATAGCATGCTAAGGGCCTCAAAGTGCAAGGCTAGTGAAGCCAATTACACTATAGCTATACAAAGCTAAGCATGCATGACCAAAACCACTCAAATCAAACCTAAAGCATGTTAAATCAAAGCCAAAAATGTGCTGGAGTAGAGCATACACATGTTAGATCAATAGGCTAAAACACCGAATGCCCTAGGCTAGTGAACAAAATTGCACAAGTGCAAGGAGCATGCAAGAGGCAACCAAACCAACCCAAAATAGAGTTATGACATGGCAAATAATGGCTAAAAACATGCTGAAATGGAGCCAATTCAAAGCACAAAGACATGCTACTTTGCAAGGCTACAAGTAGGATTACACTAAAAGTATAAGAAGCAAGCAAGAGGTGACCAAGACAGCCAAAAAAAGAGTTATGGTAGGTCTGAAAAGTCACAAAAATGAGCCTAAACAAAGCCTCTAAGAAGTAGAAACACATGCTCTCTTGGAGGGCCATCAATACATGCAAACAAGAGAAGAGAAGGGGGGACCACCCCCACCCATTTGGGACCTCAAAACCACTTTTCCACCACTGAAATTCCTCTGAGTTTCAGTGGTGAGAAGACCAAAAAGAGATGGTTCCAAAGGCCTTAAAAGATGGCATAAAGCAAGGGAAAACAAGCCACCAAAGGGGGTAAACCACCCCTAACTCAAACTAGGTCTTAAACAACCATTTTAAACACTTCAAAATAGAACTTTTTTCAGTTGAAAGCTAAGCCTAAAATAGCATGCAAAGGTGGCCAAATATGCAACCAAAACAAAGCTTAAAAGGGGGAATAGGACTCACCCTTGAAGAACAATAAGAACAGCAGCTTCTTGAGCCCAAAACCAGCTTTTAGAACTCAAATACACCCTCCAAGAACCTTAACAACAAAGATGGTGGTGTTTGGCTAGGAGTCTCCTTGCAAAAGTGTGAAGAAAGCTCACCTTCTAGCACTAAAAGAGAAGAGAGAGAGGATTCTAAAGAGAGAGGGGGGAAAATTGCTCCTCAAAATTCTAGAGAGTGAGGATTCTAGAGTGAGAAGCTCCCAAATTTTCTAACCCTTGCCAAAATGAGAGAAAGCTTCCATATATAGTAATTCAAGAGCATTTGGTCAAAATATCTAGAGAAGTGTGAAAACAGCTGGAGGTGAAATATCTTCAAAATCTGGACTTTTTGGGCATAAATGGTCGACCGACCACCTCAACTAGTCGGTTAGCTACTTTTTTTGGTCCGCCAATCACCCCTGGTGGTCGACAGCTACTTAACTGGTCGACAGTAAAAATCTGCTCTGTATGTCAAACTTCAAATGGGCATATCTCCTTCATCTGGACTCCTTTTCAGGTCATTCTTGTGTCCAAATTGAAGCCCCGGAAGTAAGCTTTCCAATGGTGGAAGCCTTGCATCAAAATTCAAACTGTGCTAAGAGATATCCTCTTTAGTGAAGGGTGCTAAGTTTCAGTCCAACCGGAATGATGTCCAACTTCAACCAATCATATCTCCCCCATCCGGATTCAGCTTTAGGAGATTCTTGAGTGAAAAATGAATCCCCAAAAGTATTTTTTCCAACGGTTGTGGCCTCATAGCTGAAATCCAAGTGTGCAAACAGATAGGCCTGATTTAGCGAGGGCTGCTGACTCTCTCTTAACGATTCATACCCAACTTCTTCCCCAACTTTGTTTCTTCCCTTTTCTCCTCTTTTCTTCAAATCCAAACCCCAAAACAAGGTGTTTTGAAAGATTTTTCAAAGATTTAATCTCTCTTTCATTCATTTCCACTTTGTCCTTACTTGGTTTACCGAAAAGCGTAACATTTAACAAAATGCGAGCGTCGGAACATCATAGGAACTTTATTTCAAAAATATTTTGAAAGAGAGGGTTTTAAGGTCTAAAGACCATTCAAAATAGTCTCGGTCCAAAATGGGGTGTGAGGATTGGATTTGATGCTCTCCTTGCCGAAGAAATTGAACATTTGCACTACACAGCCTGCATCACTAAGTAAGCAATCAGTAGCCCCCAAGTCTTAAAGATGGTAAAAAATGGGGTGTCTACAATCGGCCTTTACTAAACCATGATACAAATTTTATTTTCTTTATATGTTCATGTTCTGATTATTTAATAAATCCTAAAATTTACTACATAAAGCATACAAGTATAGGCTATACCATTCATTTTGGAATAATTTGATTTCATGTATTTTGAAAAAGTTTTGAAGATGTACAACCCAAATAAATTGAGTTTACAAACATAAAAAATCAACATCATTCCAAATTAAGCAACGCAACCTCCATTCACTGGCATTCATACAGTTATATCAAGTAAGCAAGTAGCCACATGGTAGGATGCTTAAACAAAATAAGAAAAACACACATAAGCGGGATGCTAAAGCATAAAAACTTACATATTTACCGACATCCCTGTGAACAACTACAAAACAAAGTTAGTAAAACATGCATGATCTTATATACAAAAAAAATCCTAATGCAATTCACTCATGAGATGCAGCTACAGATTCAGCTCCTAAGATATGACATGTGAATCTTCTCAAAAACATAAGGTAGCGCACATAATCACATAGGAATTGATTAAATCCACAAATGCAAACTTAGTATCAAGATGCATGAAACATAGATGCAAGGCATGGATATAATGAAAAACAAAATACGATGCATATTCACAAATAAAGAAAAGCAAGTAAAAGAACGGGATAAAAAGAAGCATAACGGGAAATTATTACAACATTTTAAATATTGCAAATCTAAGGGAGATGAATAAATATTACAACACAATATAAAAATCCTCACAAACACTCAAAATAAAATAAAAACATAAGAAAATGGCAGCTTCAAATGCTTCAAAAACCATCGGAGGTTGATCTTCTTAATGTCTAAGGCTACCCTGCTCGCCTAAAGGTTGTAAGCACGGTCATGAAGGTTGCGGGCGCAATGGTATACTTTTAGGTGGCTACCCGGCCAACTAAAAGGCTAGGTAGCTCGATAGGCTCGGCCAAACTCTGTTTTCTTAGATTTCAACTATAAAAGCAGATGCTTTCATTATCTTAGAGAGATGTAATACTCGGGATGAACCTCTCAAGAAATTAAACCATTTAACATGGAAGGTCTCTTTCTCATGCTTAAAATAAAACTAAAAACAACATATATGGGACTCTCAATTCACCACTTTCAATTAGATTACAACAATATACAATATAACAAGAAATCAAAGCAAAAGAGCAAAATTAAGTAAGAAATACAAGAAAATGAAATAATTTGAAAATTCACCTCTTCAAGAAAGAATGAATTTCATGATTTCCAAACTTCATTTTGATCACCCTCAAGCGTATGAATTATGTTCTCAATCCTCAATTTGAAAGCTTGGAATTCTTGCTAGAATGATGGTTTTGAGGTGTATGTGGTGAAAAGTGATTATCTCTCTTATTTTTGACCACTTTTACCAACACCCACTCTTCCTCTTGATCAAAGCTAATAAATTCAAGTATTTCAGAATTTTTGGAGGAGTTTTGGGTGTAGAAAAGATGAAATTTCAGTTTGTATGAAAGGTATAGGGTGTATATGGAAGATATGAGTGTGTTTAGCTCAAAACTCAACTTTTCTCTCTTTTCTTCCTCTTTTCTCTAGCTCAAATGTTCTCTCTTTAATCTATCCCCTTGCTTCTCTCAACAATCTGATATATATATATAGGCTAAGCAAGTAGAGAAATGGTGGAAGACAAGGTGGAAGACAAAAGGAAGATAATGAAGCTAATGGAGTACTAATGGAGCTAATGGGAGACAAAAGTGAAGCATTATCTCTAATGGATCAAGCACTAGATAATGGAGGCTGAGTGTATATATATTTGGTGATGAATATATCAAAAAAAAATGGGTCAATGAGGTGTCCCAACCAAACCAAAACCAAAAAAAACAAGTCTGGTGTTGTTTCGACCGGTTCAACAAAATTTGCTCTTATGCCCAACTTCAAACGGGTATATCTCCCTTATTTGGTGATTCTTGAGTCTAAATTGAAGCCCCAGAAGTATACTTTCCAATGGTGGTGGTCTCACATTTAAATTCCAAATGTACAAAGAGATATGCCTAATTTATTAAAGGTTGTTCATTTATTTCTTAATGATTTGTTGCTCATTCTTTTCCTAAACTAGTTTTCTTCTATCCCTCCTATTTCCTTCAAAACCAAACCTATAAAGAAGATGTTTTTTAAATATTTTTTCAAAGAGTTCACCTCCCTTCTATTTATTTCCACTTTGTCCTTATTCAGTTTACTGAAAAGTGCAATATTTTAAACGAAATGAGAGCCTTGGAACATTGTAGAAACATTTGCAAATATATATATATATATATATTTGAAAAGAAGGTTTTAAGGTCTAAAATAGTTTGGCCAAAAAAATGTGTAAAGGTAGGGATTAAAGTTCAAAATCCACCTCTCTTACTGAGAATTCTATGAGAAACACATTTTGATTGTCGTCATCGGGTAATCAAAAGAAAGTGCCCAAGTCTTAGAGCCGGTTAAAATGGGGTCTCTACACCTACACTTGTGAGCCGAGTTATGGAAGCATAGTAGGGTGATCATGATGTCTAATCCATCCGAGAGAAGATATCTAAATGGAAGGTAAAGAAGGGCTTGAACGTGTATTCTGACTCGAATGTTAGATATCCTGACCGTCTTTTTCGTGCCGAAGTCTTATAGAAAGGAGATACTCTGAGAGTTCCACCATTTGTGTCTTGCGGTACACCTGGGAGGAACAAAGATGTATCACGACCTTAGTCGCCAGTTTTGGTGGAGGGGGATGAAGAGAGACGTAGCCTTGTTTGTTTCGAGGTGCCTTATTTATGAACAAGTGAAGGTCGGGAATCAGAGGCCAGCTGGTTTGTTGCAACCCTTACCTATAGCCGAGTGGAAGTGGGAGCATGTCACGATTGTGGGTCTTTTGAGGACTCAATGGGGTAATGATGCCGTGTGGGTGATAGTTGATCGGTTAACTAAGTCAGCACACTTTGTACCTATGCGTACGAGTGACTCGATAGATTACCTTCCCGACCTTTATGTTAGGGACATAGTGCAACTTCATGGGGTCCCTGTAACTATTGTTTTGGATAGAGATCTTCATTTCACGACTCAATTATGGCAGAGCCTACAGAATGCTTTGGGCACTATATTGACATTTAGCATCGCTTATCATCCTCAAACTGACAGGTAGTCAGAGTGTACCATTCAGATCCTAAAGGATATGCTTTGGGATTGTGTTCTTGACTTTAAGGGGTCGTGGGAGAGGCACTTTCCTTTAGTGGAGTTTACCTACAACAATAGCTTCCAGGCGAGCATTGGCATGGCACCGTTTGAGGCTTTGTATGACCGACCATGTAGATCTCTTGTATGTTGGGCCGAGGAAGGTGACGCATCTATGTTAGGTCCTGAGTTAGTCCGGGAAACAACGGAAAAGGTTGCACTTATCCGTAAGAGGTTGGTTTCAGCTCAAAGTTGTCAGAAGAGCTATGCTGACTGTAGGAGGAGACTGTTATCATTTGAGGTAAGAGATCACGTCTTCTTGAAAATATTACCTAAACAGGATTTGATAAGGTTTGGGAAGAGTGGGAAGTAGTCTCCTAGATTTATTGGGCCTTTTGAAATCTTAAAACGCATTGGGGAGGTAGCTTATCGCTTGGCCTTGCCACAGTTTTCCAGGGTTCATGACGTGTTGCATATCTATATACTCCAAAAGTATGAGTTGGATTCGTCACATGTGTTGGGTTGTTCCGAGTTAAAAGTAGATGAGGATGCCTCACATGAGGAGAGACCGATTAGAGTTTTAGATACTCGGGACCAAGTCTTGCAAGGCAAGACAATTCTATTGGTAAAGGTGTTGTGGAGACACCATGGTGTTGAGGAGGCGACTTGGGAACGTGAGACAAAAGTCCGTGAGAAATATCCAGACCTTTTTGTTAATGTTTGAAACATGTAATGGAAATCTTGTTATGTTGATTAAATGTAAAACATTGCATATGTTTTGGAAAAAGTGAATTGTAGTCGTGGTTATGAGTTGTTGTAATTGATTTGAATATAGTGGCTATTGTGTTGATTTTATAATTTGGAGACGAAATTCCTTAAAAGGGGGAGGTTATAGCGATTCTAGTTTAAACCCAATCCGTTCATTGTTTTGGATCTGGGATTTCTTGTCTTGATGGTGGTTCATGTCTTCTTCCATCTTATTCCTTGTTGAGATTGGTTATTGGAGTGTCTTGGTGGTGTTTGAAACAAGTTACGAGTTAGTTTTTCAAAACTGTTGCTGTCCAAATTTTGGCTTATTCGCTCGAGGGAACTTTTTTTGCGCTTGAGCGAACTTTGAAAACTTTTAGTACTTTTATGTGTCAGAAACTACTTGTAGTATGGCATTTTTTGCCCGACCGATGTTTCTTGTGCTCAAGTGGTCTTGGCTCGAGCGGTCTTTCAAAACTCTCAATACTTTTGTAGGCCTACAAAAGTACAGGGAAGGTGGTGTTCTTCACTCAAGTGGTACTTTGTTCGCTCAAGCTGCCCTCTTTTTATGTCCGGTCGCTGAGCAAAGATTTTGGTCGCTCGAGCGGTCTACCCATATATCAGCCCGTAAAAGTCACTTTTTGAGTCAATTTTTCATATATCTCTCTTTAAACTTTTCAAAATCCAAAATCTAGACCCTCTCTCTAAAACTGATCTTTAACTTCCAAATACACTCAATTTATTGATCTCTACACCCTAGTCCATTTGATAAAAAGGTAGAGGTCACCTAGAGCTTCATTTTAATCGGAGCAAAGTTGATTTTTGGCTTCGCCAAAGTTTCTTGTTTCTCTCCCTTGTCTTCAAGCTTTGAGGTAGAGATATCTCCACACTTTAGTATGATTTTTAACTTAGTTATTTGTCTTTTGAAAGAAATCGTGGGATTTGGGGATTTTGGTAAAAATCTAGGGTTTTGGTTTTAAAATCCAAAGAGACGTTTTCAAATGGATTCTTGAAAATGATTGTTGGTTTGTAAATGTAGTTGAGTTGTGATAAAATGATGGATTTTTATCATTGGAATTGGTTTATAAGGAAAATGGGATTTTGCCCTAAAACGTGAATATTTGATTTTGTAAAGAGAAAACGGAAATGATGTTGGGTTTTATGAAATGGGAATGATAATGATGATGGTAGTAGAGTTGGATATGTATTATCGCCTCCCATCTTGAGATTTGGAAAGTATATCTTTATTGGAAATTATTATCTTTTTAGAGATATCTGTTTTGGGCTATCGGTGGAGGATAGCTATGATTGTTGTAGAAATTGCATAAGAATTAGGCGAGTTAAAACTAATTTCTCATCCATTTGCATTAAGCATTGTTACATATTTAACACATTGAAAATGTATACTGTTTTGAGAAAAAATGGTGAATGCCATGGTGAATCTAGGTAGGGAATGTAGTTGTGGTATTAAGTTGGCTTGTGTGTCCTTGGTGAAAGTCTAGAAACCCGCACGGATAGGTACCGAGCCTTCCAGTTAATACAGGTAAAAATGACAATTGGTAGTGCTTGTAGCCTACTTGTAGACACGTCCTACAGATTTCCAGTGTTGTATCCATTGCCGTGTTTTTTTATTGTAAAGGAAATGATTTCATGAATTGTGATAAAAACCTAGCATTGCATGGTTTTTGGAAAGAGATATAAAATGTTTTGGCTTGAGCATTGCATATGCATTCACCTTATAACTCTATTAAGATTCATACACTGTGTTAGAGTATCTTTACTGAACTTTGGCTCACCCTATGTGGAAAACCATAGCTTGGAAGGATTTGGAGCCGCAAGCTTCTTGTTTTGTTTTTGTTGTAATTATCTTGTACAAGTCTAAGGCTTTATTTGTATTAAGTTTAAAATCACTTTTGTTGTAACCAAGTATCATCTTGGAAAGTTGTAGTCGTTAGAGCATTTATTTATCTGCTTAACTTTTATTTCATATCATTAACTTGTGGCATATGCTATAGATTCACGATTAGGACTTATAAATGTGTCACTGCACGTGTTACCTTTGGCATCATATGAATGGAAGGATATTATGCTCAAAACTATGTTGTTATTTAATAAATATTGTGAGATGGTTTTATTGTTATATTTTGGAGTTGTTATAGTTGTGGGGTTATTGAAATTTCGGAGATGAAATTCCTTAAAGGGGGGAGGTTATAATGATTCTAGTTTAGACCTGACACATTTATTGTTTTGGATCCGAGATTCTTATTCTTGAATGGTTGTTCATATCTTTATTCATTTTATTCCTTGTTGAGTTTGGTTGTTGAAGTGTCGTAGTTGCGTTTGGAAAAGGTTGGAAGTTAGTTTTTCAAAAGAGTTACTGCCTAGAATTTGGCTAGTTCGCTCGAGCGAACTTTCTTGTGCTCGAGCTGTTGAATTATGTCTGTAAAATGTTTGGGAGGGTGTCATTGTGCACTCGAGCAGTTACTTTGTTCACTCGAGCACTCTTACTCATTCTGTTTATTCACTTGAGCGGTTCTGCATATGTATTAGTCCATAAAAGTCACTTTTTGGATCACATTTTCATTTATTTCCCTCTCTAAACATTTCAAAAACCTAGATCTACTCTATCTCTCTCTAAAACTCACCTTTAAACCTCAAATACACCTTCACCCTTGATCTCTACACCTTTGTCCTTTGGAGAAAAGATAAGTTACATTGAAAACTTTGTTTGAATTTGAGAGGTTTATGTTTTTGTCGACGTTGAGTTTTAGGGCTTTGGGGCTTTCTCCTCTTCCAGAGTTGAGGTAGAGATTTTCTTAATGGTGTGCATACTGTTTAGCCTCGTTATTTGTTATTTTTGTTAGTTATGGGTTTTCAAAAAAGTAGTTTTGGATATATATTTGTTGATGTACAAATTTGGGGAAAAAAGACTTTTTTCGGTTATGGTTTGGGATTAGTAACCTAGTGGTTGTTGTGTAATGAGTTTTTGAAGAAAATAAGGTTTCAAACGGTTTCTCAAAAGTTAATCAAAAACTAAGGTGTTGGGTGTTCTTTTTATGGAAAAAGAAGAAATTATAATGGCTGTAGGATTTTAATTGAAATGAGATTTGGTTGAGAAATGTTTGAATTATTGGAAAAATGTCGAGTATTATTTACCTATTTGAATTGTGGTTTCGTTGGAAATGATATGAACAATTTTGGGAAAATTATATATTTTCGGTTGAGATTCACAAAACTCGTGAGGAGTGTAAATGTTGGTTGGAAATCATAAGATTTTGTATAAATCATTGAGATTTCGATTTGGTTATGACTTTGGAATATTATTATTGTTGTCTTTAATTAGAGATAATTATTTTGGCAACCGTGAAGGGTTGTATTGATTGTTGTAGAAACTGCATGTGGATTAGGGAATGGAAATGCTTACAAATCATACATCACATTTTGCATATCATGGATTTGTAACTAGGGATTTCAATGTTTCAGAAAACGTATTGTTGTTTTGAGATGCATGTATTGTATTATTGAAAGGGTAAATAAAATGGTGAAATTGTAAGAGGGTGTTAAAGCAAAATTAAGTTGGCATGTGTGTCCAAGGTGTAAGACTTAAAACACGCACGGTAGGTGCTGAGCTTTCCGGTTAGTACCGGTAAAAATGGCATAGTGACTTGTATAGTTACTATTATGAACACTAGCCCTAGAGATTTATTCATTATATTTACCATTTGGTTCTTTTCAAAGAATATTGTTGACTTGGAAAGATGTTTTGGAAATCTCGCATTACATTGTTTCAAAGAGAGAAAATACATGTTTTGTCATATCATTTCACGTGTATTCATCTTATGACATTGTTAAGCTTCATACATGTCATTAAGTTTATTTCTACTGGGCTTTATGCTCACCCCACGAGGGAAACCACTTTCAAGTAAACTGGTGTGCCTTTGCCAAGGTGACGACTTGGGAGGATCTTGGAGCTTGAGGCTCGTTTGTATTGTTTTCTTTGGTTATTTGTTGATAATTTAAGTAATGGGCTTCTTTGTATTGAGTTGTGACTAGATGACTAAGTGCTTATATGGAATGCATTGTGTGTGTTAAAACTAGTATATGAGATTTTGTTGGGGGAACCATTAGATGTGTGCTAAAATTGTTATGTTTGTTTTGATTAGGACGTCTACGGAAGGAAGTGACGACTCCTCCTTCTATATGGGAAAGAATTGAGGAAGCAATTTATGGAGTTATACCAAGGTACTACACCTTTGGCACAATTTGAGGCATGGTTTACCAATCTATCAAGGTTCGCTCGGGTTAGTGGAAACCGAGGAGCTCCGGTGTGCGGAGTTTGACAGTAAGTTATGTGATGAAATTTGGGAACAGATTGCTGGGTCTTGGCATAGGAATTTTTGTGCGCTTGTGAAAACGGTGGCTTATGTGGAGGCCGTGTAACACCCCAGAATTTTTTCCTCCGCTCGAGCATAAGAGTTAACGCTCGAGCGGCCTTGTGAGGCTCCTAGTACTTTTGCAACTGTCCAAATTCGAGAGTTAGAATTCTCGCAAGCGCAGGAGTGTTCACTCAAGCAGTCGGCTTTGTTGGTCTGTTCACTCGAGCGCAAGATTGGATGCTCGAGCGGTCTGCCTGGTTGAGTTTGAATTTCTAGGACTAGTGGGATTGCTCTTGACCTTTTTATTATTGTATTTGGAACCTTCCTTGTTTTATTTTGGGACATTGATCGAAGTGGTAACATGATGGTTGAGTAAGATTGGACCAAAAACTTTGACTCGGGTAATTTTCCTACGAACAACCGTCACTCTTTTGCCCTTTTATTTTTCCACACTTTGAATTTGGGTGTGAGGCTGGAACCATTGGAAAGCTTGTTTTTCGGGGCTTCGATTTGGACACAAGAACGACCTAAAACGAAGTCCAAGTTAGAGAGTTATGTCCGTTTTAAGTTTTGGTATATGTGCTGGAAGCAAGTGTGCTCGAACACAGAAAGTGACGCTCAAGCGGACTGCGCAAATTCAGCAACTTAAAAAGTGATTTTCTATATCATTCTTTCCACTTTTCTTTTCCCTCTTCTTTCGCCTCATCCTAGGTCCGAAAACCCTTGATTTCTTGACCCAAATAGCTTCCATTTCTCAAAGATTTGGCTAAGATCTCTTACCAAAAAGTAAAGAATACTTGAAGCTCAACATTTTCAGCCAATTGGATTTTGGATTTTCAAAAGGAGGCTCTTGATCTAGCTTCTTTGCTTGGTCTTTGAGGTAGGAATTTTTAGTTCCCCTTCAATACTCTCATTTCTAGAAGGATTTGTGGTATTTTCTTTATATAAACACAAAATTTATACTTTTTAAGCATATTGCTATAAAATCATGAGATTGGGGGTTTACGGTTTGAAATGTTGGGGTTTAAATTTTGGGTTATGATTGTGGGCTTATGAAATTGGGTGTATAATTAATAGAATAATTAGAATAAAAAGTGCATGGGTGAAAAGCTTTAATTTCTCTTAAAATCCTAGTTTGATTCATGAAGTTAGATGATGGTTTTGCTTAAATTGAAAGTAGAATCATGAAATTGAGGTGTTCAATTGAACATATACAAGTTTAATTAAATTTTGGAAGTGTTTGGAAATTTATGTAAAGTTATGTATTAAACCCTCATTGTTGATATTTTAAATTATGTGATATTATGAAACAAAGTTATGAGGGAAGAAATTGTTAAGGTATGGATGATATGAATTTTGTGATGAAATGATGAAGTTGAGGTTTAAGAGGTTGAATTGAAATATTTTAATTGCATTGAGCTATGTGGAACTTGCATCGAATTATGTTGAATTGTATTGTTTGGTGTTGAGTTGTGTTAAGTTGAGTTGAGTTTTGTTGGGTTGTGTTGAGTTGGGTTGAGTTGTGTTGGGTGGTGTTTTGTTGGTACCCGAGTGGGGAGTTGAAAAAGGTTTTTGGGGGCCCACGTCCCGACGTATAATAGCCGGCAAATGTGGGGGTGGTTTTGACCTAAAAGTGCCCAAATGCCCTGTCTAGGCTTATCACTGAACGAATATGAAAAAAAGATGTTTTTGGACGTTTACACAGTCCCGCTATATAATAGCCGGCAAAAGTGGAAAAATGATTTTTGGGTGTCTACACAGTCCCGCCGTATAATAGCCAGAAAAAATGGAAAAACGAATGGTTTTGAAAATATTTTTGGTGCCCACTTCCGCCGATAATAGCCGCAAATGTGGGGATGGTTTTTAAAGTTGAAAATGATTTTTGGGAGTTCACTTCCCGCCGTATAATAGCTGGCAAAAGGTGGAAGGTGTTATGAGTTGGGTGCTCGCTATCCCGCCGTATCAAGTCGGCAAAAGGTGGAATGTGTTGAGAAATGTGTTGAGTCGGTGATAATATGTGTGAATTGGGATGAACTTATGAAACTACAATTTGATGTGCACTTTGTTATGGAAGGGAAATGTATATAGAAATTATTTGAAAAGAATGGTTAATGAAATAGTAATGGTATAAGGGGTTGGTGATAATGAACTCACCGGATTGTTTGTATCTATAAGGAAAGATTAAGAGTTTTGTTTTGGTAATTAATTGAGAAATTGAATTAAATGGGTTTATTATTCTTATGTTATGTTGAATTATAAATGATAAAGCAAATGTGGATGTGATGTAGTTGTTAGACAAGTAGGAGTTGAGTGTAGGAGAATTGTTATTGAATATAAAGGAGATTTGGACTTCTACGTTATAGAGTTGTAACAATAATGGATGGACAAGTGAGGATAGAGTGTATGAGGGTTATTTTTGGAGTATTAAGGGAACTTAAACTTTGAGGTTATGGAGTTATAATAAATGTGAATAATAAGAAAGTAAATAGAAATGAAATGAGGAATACTTTGGAATTGGGTTAATGAATTTAAAATGATGGTGTTCTGTAAACATATTTATTTTCATAAAGGGTTTATGGTTTTTTGGCAATGAGGGATAATTTTTATAACTGAGAGTTTTCTTTAAATGATCAAATACATTTTGAGACAAAGGTACTCTACATATAATATTTTGAAATTACTGAACCTCACCTTACTATATGGTATCACCCTGCTTGCATGATCATTTCTATCTGTGTGTTAGTTATTGTTGTAGAACTATGAGATTCCTACTACGCAATTATGTTCATCCCTTGTTGTTTCATTTTTTTACCGAAAGAGAATTCGGATTTATTGGTTGGAGAGTTAAGAAGTCCATGTGTCTTTTATATGTAATTTCATTGTAGATGTGAAAGAAATAAATATTGTACAATGATGTTTGTAATTATTTATTTGTAGTTCCGCAGTGGATGCTTGACATTTATTATTGTTGTTGTATTCATTGAGAGAGAGAACATGTATTATTTTGTTTCTATTACTCAAGGGTAATAGATATATGTATATATATTTAAAAAAATGGATCAGAATTGCAAGATTTGGTAATGTTTTCGAGTAATTAAAAAATTTGGGCGTTTCAACTTGGTATCAGAGCGAACCGGGTTTGAATACCTTGGCTCGTGGGAAGTGATTTTTACCACAATGGGTTGGCTTCACTTGGTGAGGATGTTTGCATGTAGAAGTAGAAGGTGTAGGACATTATGTGTTGCATTGTGTGAGCATGGGTTGAGCTTCGTGGATAATGCTTGTGGCCGGCTAACTTGCTTTGAGATCTTATTGGAAACGCATCTGATCAACATGGTTTCTAGTGGGAGTTCCTTGGAAGTTCCGGGACAAGTGATCATCCTTGTAGACTTGACTCGATTATGTGGTTTGTTGCCTAAAATTTGTTTATGTTATGTGTGATTACGTGTTAGGTTGGTTTCTTGATTTAGTAGGAAGAGTAAGTGTCTCAGGAAAGGGTTAGAGTTCGGTCGATTGATGTTTGATGTTGTTATTGAGATAATAAGAGTTGTAAGTGAGGTATTAACTTGCAATGAGGGAGACGTTAAGTAGTAGTGGAAATGTGTGTTGACTTATGAGCCTTAAGTTGAATAAGAGTGTTTGTGGAGTGTGAAATGTGAGAGTTGTATGGTTCAGATGAGATCTTAGAATGGTATGAGATCGGTTTGAGTTACATAGAATATTGTGAAGGGTTTGAAAAATGGAGCGTAAAAAGTGTGTTTCATAATGATGAGAGTGGTGTTGGTATGATGTTAGCCATAAGCTAGTAGTTGTGTGTGTAAAGAAGTCGCGGTATTTGAGTATAGGGCCCATGAGTATGAAGAGATGCTAGAATTGGTTTTAGGGAGGAAGCATGGGTTGTGTTTTCAAGTAAGGGTGTAGTGTGAATGTTTGAGTGCCAAAATTTAAGTTTTATGGAGTAGTTAACTAAATGTTTAGTATTAAGGATTTGATGACAAATAGTCCCTATGAAATGGTTAAAGATGAGTAAGGTATCAAGTTTGAGAAATATTTTGGAAAGGGTTTAGTGAGTGTTGGGTCTTCTATAAGTAGTGGTAAAGTTTGGGTGACGATTATCTCGAATTGATGGGAGCTTCCCGGGTTGGGGGTGAAACATTGTAAATTTCTTGGCCTTGTCCGTGTTTTGTACCTTATGTGAATGACAAGTGGCGAAAAGGATTATGATGATTATGAATTGTGAGATGTGAAATGGTGTGTGTGTTGACAGTTGAACCGTGAGAGTGGAAAAATGGTAATTTGGGTTAAGTTGCGTAGAGAAGATGGATTCTTGTAGTCGTCCTCTTTTGGTGAGACTTGAGGATTTGTCTGGGTTAGTATGTTTTGGTTTGACTTGCAACCAGTGGTTTTAATGAATATTGTTTGAAGTTAATTGATACCTAATTATCTTGGGATTTGTTTTGTTTCGGATAAATAGAGATATGATTGGGCAGTGCCTTATGTAGTACTGGAAGACATTGGGTCTTACTTGTATGCATATATGTACGTTGTTGATGTGAAGTTGTGAAACCACTCTAATTGAGTTAGAAATGGTTGAATGTAAATTGTTGTAAGTGCACTTCTGCCAATGTATATATCGATTGTTAGTGTTGATATTTGTTAGGATAGGGAGACTTCCAACTTGTGGGAAGTCATGCGTGTGCTATATTACCTTTGGATGCACTATAATTGTTTTTATTCGTTATTAACACAAGTGTGTATAGAAATTGTATTGTGATGTCACCGGATGGGTGGCGGAGGTTATTTGGTGATGATTGGAATTCATCGAGAGAATGTTGAGATTGATGTGGAAAATGAAAATTTCCTTTTCTTGTGTGTAGCCTAGGAAGGCTTGGTTGAACTAAATGTTAAAGACTTAATCTGAATATGTTAATGAATGATTTTCACTGTTCTTCTTTTAAATGCTAAGTGGAATAAAGAATTGATAATGCCGCTAATTGAGATACAATTGAGAATTGTGGTATCAGATCGTACAATGTAATGTGTCATTGGTTTTTGCTTGTTCTGACTTGGTGTTTGGTTTAGTAATGGTTTCCATTTCTATGAAATTGAGTTTTGGCCATTCGATAGTCATTGTCCGTGTTGTTGTTGTTTAGGGAGTTATTATGGACCTTGGGGATTATAAGTGGTTGATGTCGTTCCTTGCCTGTTGGATTCCGATGTGTGTGTTGATCGAACGGTATTTGTGATCTTTCCCTTGTGATTATTCTTGTTCGGGTGCCTTTGGAGCATTGAGGTATTGAACCGAAATTTGAGAATCTATCTTGAATGGAGCCTAGCTTTTGGTTGGCAGTGATGTCTTGCCATTGGATCTAAGTAGCTTTCGTTTCGTCTCTTATTTCAAATTTGGGAATGCATTCCACGAGTGTTAAGTTAAGAATTGTGTTCCATCTATGTCGGGTTGTCTATTGTTTCGGTTTCTCTAAATTTCGGGGATGAAATTTCTTAAGGTGGGTAGTTTGTAACACCCCAGAATTTTTCCCTCCAGTCGAGCGTAAGAGTTGATGCTCGAGCGGCCTTGTGAGGCTTCCAGTACTTTTGCAGTCTGTCTGAAATTCTGAGAGTTATGAATTCCCACTCGAGCATAGGAGTGTTCGCTCAAGCGGTCGGCTTTGTTGGTCTATTTACTCGAGCGCAAGATTTGACGCTCGAGCGGTCTGCCTAGTTGAGTCTAAATTTCTAGGACTAGTGGGATTGCTGTTAAACTTTTTATTATTGTATTTGAAACCTCCTTGTTTTATTTTGGGACATTGATCGAAATGGTAACATGATGGTTGAGTAAGATTGGACCAAAAACTTTGACTCTAGTAATTTTCCTACGAACAATCGTCACTCTTTTGCTCTTTTCTTTTTCTACACTTTGAATTTGGGTGTGAAGTTGGAACCATTGGAAAGCTTGTTTCCGGGGCTTCGATTTGGATCAAGAACGACCTAAAACGGAGCCTGGATGAGAGAGTTATGTCCGTTTGAAATTTTTGTATCTGTGTTGGAAGTAAGTGCGCTCGAGCACAAAAAGTGGCGCTCGAGCGGACTGCACGAATTTAGCAACTTAAAAAGTGATTTTCTATATCATTCTTTCCACTTTTCTTTTCCCTCTTCCTTCCCCTCATCCTAGGTCCGAAAACCCTTGATTTCTTGACCCAAATAGCTTCCATTTCTCAAAGATTTGGCCAAGATCTCTTACCAAAAAGTGAAGAATACTTGAAGCTCAACATTTTCAACCGATTGGATTTTGGATTTCGAAAGGAGGCTCTTGATCTAGCTTCTTTGCTTGGTCTTTGAGGTAGGAATTTTTAGTTCCCCTTCAATACTCTCATTTCTAGAAGGATTTGTGGTATTTTCTTTATATAAACACAAAATTTATACTTTTTAAGCATATTACGATAAAATCATGAGATTGGGGGTTCACGGTTTGAAATGTTGGGGTTTAAATTTTGGGTTATGATTGTGGGCTTATGAAATTGGGTGTATAATTAATAGAATAATTGGAATAAAAAGTGTTTGGGTGAAAAGCTTTAATTTCTCTTAAAACCCTAGTTTGATTCATGAAGTTAGATGATGGTTTTGCTTAAATTGAAAGTAGAATCATGAAATTGAGGTGTTCAATTGAACATATACAAGTTTAATTGAATTTTGAAAGTGTTTGAAAATTTATGTAAAAGTTGCGATTAAACCTCATCGTTGATATTTTAAATTATGTGATAATATGAAACAAAGTTATGAGGGAAGAAATTGTTAAGGTATAGATGATATGAATTTTGTGATGAAATGATGAAGTTGAGGTTTAAGAGGTTGAATTGAAATATTTTAATTGCATTGAGCTATATTGAACTTGCATCGAATTATGTTGCATTGCATTGTTTGGTGTTGAGTTGTGTTGAGTTGAGTTGTGTTGGGTTGTGCTGCGTTGGGTTGAGTTGTGTTGGGTGGTGTTGTGTTGGTATCCGCGCGGGGAGTTGAAAAAGGTTTTTGGGGTCCCATGTCCTGCCGTATAATAGCCAACAAATGTGGGGGTGGTTTTGACTTAAAGGTGCCCAAATGCCCTGTTTAGGCTTATCGTTGGACGAATGTGGAAAAAAATATTTTTGGATGTCCACACAGTCATGCCGTATAATAGCTGGCAAAAGTAGAAAAATGATTTTTGGGTGTCCACACAATCCCGCCGTATAATAGCGAGCAAAAGTGAAAAAACGGATGGTTTTGAAAATATTTTTGGATGCCCACTTCTTGCCGTATAATAGCTGGCAAATGTGGGGATGGTTTTTAAAATTGAAAATGATTTTTGGGAGTTCACTTCTTGCCGTATAACAGCAGGCAAAAGGTGGAAGGTGTTATGAGTTGGGTACCCGCTATCCCGCCGTATCAAGTCGGCAAAAGGTGGAATGTGTTGAGAAATATGTTGAGTCAGTGATCATATGTGTGAATTGTGATGAACTTATGAAATTACAATTTGATGTGCACTTTGTTACGGAAGGGGAATGCGTATAGAAATTATTTGAAAAGAATAGTTAATGAAATAGTAATGGTATAAGGGGTTGGTGATAATGAACTCACCGGGTTGTTTGTATCTATAAGGAAATATTAAGAGTTTTGTTTTTGTAATTAATTGAGAAATTGAATTAAATGGGTTTATTATTCTTGTGTTATGTTGAATTATAAATGATAAAGCAAATGTGGATGTGATGTAGTTGTTAGACAAGTAGGAGTTGAGTGTAGGAGAATTGTTATTGAATATAAAGGAGATTTGAACTTCTACGTTATGGAGTTGTAGCAATAATGGATAGACAAGTGAGGATAGAGTGTATGAGGGTTATTTTTAGAGTATTAAGGGAACTTAAACTTTGAGGTTATGGAGTTATAATAATTGTGAATAATAAAAAAGTAAATAGAAATGAAATGAGGAATACTTTGAAATTTGGTTAATGAATTTAAAAAGATGGTGTTCCGTAAACATATTTATTTTCAAAAAGGGTTTATGGTTTTCTGACAATGAGGGATAATTTTTATGACTAAGAGTTTTCTTTAAATGTTCAAATACATTTTGAGACAAAGGTACTCTACATATAATATTTTAAAATTACTGAACGTCACCTTACTATATGGTATCATCCTGCATACATGATCATTTTTATCTGTGTTAGTTATTATTGTAGAACTATGAGATTCCTATTGGGCAATAATGCTCATCCCTTGTTGTTTCATTTTTTTTACAAGAAGAGAATTCAAATTTATTGGTTGGAGAGTTAAGAAGTCCATGTGTCTTTTAAATGTAATTTCATTATAGATGTAAAAGAAATAAATATTGTACAATAATATTTGTAATTATTTATTTGTAGCTCCGCAGTGGATGCTTGACATTTTTATTGTTATTGTTGTATTCATTAAGAGAGAGAGAACATGTATTATTTTGTTTCTATTACTCAAGGGTAATAGATATATGTATATATAAAAAATAAAATAAAAAAATGGACCTAAAAATCAGGCTTTGGTAATTTTTCCGAGTAATTAAAAAGTTGGTGCGTTTCAGGCCGCAGTCCTAGTCATGGGACAGAGTGGAGAGGAGGCCACTTCGGAAACTTCTGCAGTTTGGGGTCGTGGTAGACTTAGTAAGAACCAAAGGAGAAGGGCAAAACTGTTGCCTCAACCAATAATTGCACCAACGGGATCATCCAGCCAACCGGGACTTAGGGCGATCAAGTGCTCTCAGGAGGAGCAATCATTGGAATCCTTACCAGTTAAGATGTAACGATCTAGAAATTTTTCCTTCTGCTCGAGCGGAGGAGTTGACACTCGAGCGGACTTGTGGGGTTCCCGGCATTTTTTGCAGATGGCTCGAGATTCTGGGAGTTGTGAATCTCCACTCGAGCGGGGGAGTTGACACTCGAGCGGACGGCCTTGTTGGTCTGAGCGCTCAAGCACAAGGTTAGACGCTCGAGCGGGTCGCCTAGTTGAGTTTGAATTTCTGAGGCACGTGGATTCGTTTTTGAAATTTTTATTAGTGTATTTGGAACCTCCTTATTTTATTTTGGGGTGTTGATTGAGGTGGTATATGTTGGTAAAGTAAGATTGGACCAAAAACTGTAATTCGAATAACTTGCCTACGATTGGCCGACACTCTTTTGCCCTTTTCTTTTTCCACACTTTGAATTTGGATCTGAGGTTAGAACCATTGGAAAGCTTATTTCCGGGGCTTCAATTTGGACACAAGAACGACCTAGAACGGAGTCCCGATGAGAGAGTTATACCCGTTTGAAGTTTTCACATCTGTGCTGGAAGCAGAGCCGCACGTGCGGGGAATAGCGCCGCACGTGCGGGCTGTGCGGGACAGCAGCTCAAAAACGAGATTTTTGGCCCATTTCTTACATTTTCTTTTCCTCTCTTCTTCTCCCCTCTTCCATGTCCGAAACCCTAGCTCCCAAAACCTTGATTTCCTCCACTTTTATCAACAAATCCACCATGGATCTTGCATCAAGGATGGAGAACAAGAAAGGGTCAACATTTCCAACCGATTGAAATTCGAATTTGTGGAGGATTCTTCTCAAAGTTTGCTTTTCTTGCTTGAATCTTGAGGTAGGGGTCCTAGTTCTCCTTCAATGCTCACATTGATAGATAGAATTGTGGTATTTTGGAATATATAAATGCAAAACCTATATTTTGGGCATATGGTATAAATCATGAAATTTTGGGGTTAGGGTTTGAGATGTTGGGGTTCTATTATGGGGTTTAGATTATGGTTTATGGATTATGGACCTAGGGTGTATAATAAATGGAAAGATTGGAACAAAAAGTAATGGGTTAAGAAATTTGGATTTTTCTTGAAATTTCTAGATTTTTCTTGAAACCCTAGGTTGATTTATGATGATAAACAATGAGTTTGCCCAAATTGAAAGTAGAATCATGAAATTGAGGTATGGAATTGTATATATACAAGTTTAATTGAATTTTGAAAGTGTTTGAAAATCATGTTAAAAATTAGCGATTGAACCTTATTTATGGATATTGTAAATTATGCTATGATATGAAATGAAACTTGGAAAAAATGATTAGTTAATGATATGGATAACATGAGCCTTGGAATGAAATGATGAAATGAAAATTTAGGAGTACACTTTGAATTATAATTAGTGGTGCTGAGTTAAGATATGTTGAATTGTGGTGATTATGTAGAATTGTATTGACTATATTGATTTTGGTTTTTGTGATATAAAATGTAGAGTTTCCAAAATGGGCTTAATCTCAAATTATTTTATTAAATTCCTAGTGGGTTGGCTTAGTTATTTTGAAACTCAAGTGGATGATTTAATGGGGTTTCTTTATAGGGATGGGAAATGTTTGGTTTTTGGTGAAAACACTAGAACTTTAGAGATTTTTGGGGAACATGGAAATGTTCATAAAACTCCTTTCTTTCTTTGAATAGAAGATGAATGTGTGTAAATTCCATAATGTGTTTTGCAAGATTGGTAATCTTTTAAATTTATTGAGTTGGAGAGATGGTTTTGAAAACTTCATGTGTAGTCCTTGGTGGGACCATGTTGCTTTGACTTGTGAAATGAGGAAGTTGATGGTATACGTTGATTTGAGAAGGAATGTTATGAATCATGGAGATTTTGCATTTGCATATCATATCATTTATCATTGTGCATTGTGGTTTTAAATCCAAGAGATTTGCATTCATGATAGAAAATGATTTGTATGAGAAATATGGAAATGTGAATGGGGTAAATACGTGATAAGTCGGATAGGGGTGTAGTTGATTTGTTAAGTTGGCAAGTGAGTGTCCAGGGTGAAAGACCAAAGCCGCGGATAGGTGTCGAGCCTTCGGTTCTAGCAATTAAAAAAATGACATTTGGTAGTAGTACTTGTTGAGCCTACTTGCAGACACCACCTAGGGATTACCAAAGGTCGATTTACCACCCCTTTTAAAGTAATGATGGAAGTTTGAAATTGATGAGATCATATGATGACATTGAGAACATGATGATTTTGAAACAATGCATTGGAACGGATGTTTTTCCTCATTGATTTATCTTGGCATAGCATTGCGTTTACATTTACTTTTGTGTTGAGGAAAAAGCATAACTATGTACATACTTTGTGAGAATACTCTACAGAACTTGGAAATTTATTTCAAAAGAATGGTTGGTTTTCGAAAATGGTTTTTGGGAGTTCACATCCCGCCGTAGTAAGCCGGCAAAAGGTGGATTGTGTTGAGCTATGTGTTGAGAGGTAAGTTGAGTTGATGATGTTTTTTTTTTTTTTTATCGCTTGTGATGAATTTGTGAAATTTCATATTGATGTATAATTTGGTTTAAAGAGGAAATGTGCATGGGCATTATTTATAAATAATGGGAACCAAAAAAAATAGACATAAGGATTATAGATTATGATGATAAACTTAACGAAGTAGTTGTGTTAATAAAAGTAAATTGTAAGAGTTGTTCCTTAATTAAATAAAGGATTGGCTTGGAAGGGTTTATTAACATTGTGTTATCTTGAAATGAAACTTTGTGGGTGTAATTAACGGGGTGAATTAAATATAGGAGAATTGTTGGCAAATCAAAAAGGAACTTGAACTTGAAGTTATGGGGTTGTAAGTTAAAAATGAAGAGTAAAAGAGTAGAATGAAAGGAAAAGAGGAACATTAAAAATGGAAGTTAAATGAGAAATATTTTGGGAAATGGGTTATTAACCTTTAAATGATGTTGTTTCCTTAAATACGGTTGTTTCACAAGGATCTATGTTTTTTCTAAAGTTAAGGGATGATTTTTAATGGCTGAAGGTTTTTCTTACAAGTGTTTAAATTGTTTTTGAGAAAAAGATACATTACTTATGATATTTTGAGATTATGAAATGTCACCCTACTATATGGCATCACCCAGCATGCATGATCATTTTTATCTGTGTGTTAGTTATTGATTTAGAACTGTGAGATTCCTATTGGGCATTAGTGCTTACCCCGTTGTTGTTGTATCTTTTTACAGGAAGAATGTTTGGATTATTTGATCGAAGATGTACGGAGTTCTTGAGTCATTTGTATAACTTCATGGTAGTTGTAAAAGAAGTGGATTTGTATTTGTATTCATTTATTTGTAGCTTTGGGGCAGAAGTATTTGCATGTATTATTGTTATTGTATTCATTGAGAGAGAGAATATGTATTATTGTATTTCTGTTACTCAAGTGTAATAGATATTTGTATATGTAAAAAAAAAAAAAAAAAAAAAAAAAAAAAAGAAATGGACCTAAATTTACAGGCTTTGGTAATGTTTTCGTGTAATTAAAATTCGGGGCGTGACAACAGACATTTGAACTAGGGCAAGGTCATGGTGGACTTGTGTGTAGAAAATTAATGAAGTTATGGATTATTTAGGTTTGTACTGGTTTATAAGGTGGGTAATTTAATGAAAGAAGACACAAAAGTTAAAGGTTGTTTATGCCATGAACTAGAGTAATGAATTGTAATTTGGGTTGATATAAGATATTGGATGATGATATTTTTGTGAAGTATTTATTGCCTTTGGTTCCCCCTGAAAATCCATGAAAGCTTTTATTTTTTTTTACAAATCGCCAATCCACCCGAACTGCGATATCAAAACCGCCATTAGTTTTTAACCAAACTGCCGGTTTTTGATAAACAAAACAACAATTTCTAATGTCAATTTTTTCAATCCGCCACCTATCGCGCGGTTTTTATTTTACCCCTAAACCGCACTGACCCGCATTACGCACACCCCTAACAGCACCAGTATTTAGTGGATTTTGTAAAATATTACGATGTTACTAACAATTTACGATCAATACTAGTACTTGATTACGATCTAGTAACAAATCTTGGATATATAAATGATGATAAACACTCATAAAAAAGGAAAAACTTATAGCTTCTTATAATTTTAAGTTGTTTTGATTTTAAGGCCATTATGCTTCCAAAAGAGGAACAATATCTAAAGATTTTGACCGTTTTCTAAACGTAGTTGGTGTGGGGCTCTAACATTGGCAAGTTTCCCGTTTACAGAGGTGGTTAACCTCAACCTTTCCTTCCTTAGATCAAGCTCAGCACAAGTTTGAGAGTAAAATTACAAATAAAATGGTGGATTGATAGATTAGCAGATTGACAAATCGCGATCTAGGCGGTTTTGGACGGATTGGTGGATTAAACCATATTCCAACCAATTATCAAACATTTATGTAATATATAACACTAATTTACATAAATTTTTTTTTGTATATAACTCAAACTAATTTTACATAATATGTCCGATATATATAAGTACTAATTTGTAACAAATTTCATATCTTAAATCCTCTCATACTCTTTTTACTTTGACATTTCATTGAAATTAAAATATATATATATAGATATATGTGTGTGTATGTATGACCTATACTGGCGCAGTTTAAAACGCGGATCAGAAATTTTAAAATTCAATCCACCATTAGCGAATAGAACGGTGCGGATTGATACGGATCGGTGTTGTTTTAGCCTCCGTTTGGGAAGTGGATTGGCTTTTTGGCTTTTTGGCTTTTTTGGCTATACGAGCCTGGGCTCAAAAACCTGGTTTGGGAAGGACTTTTTGACTTTTTTGGCTTTTTGGCTTTTTGGTGAGGTGTCTTCCTACGAATTTACCAAAGTGCCCTGATAAGATTCGTACCTGTAATAAAAAAGGAATTTGACATCCACGTCAACTTCGAACAGTCCGAACTTCTTGTTGTTTATTTTTATTTTTTTTTAATTTTTTTTATTTTCGGTTTGAATTTGGCGTTTTTTGCTAACTTTTTTTTTTTTTTTTTTGGGTTTTGATTTGGCCTATTTTGTTTTAATTTTTTTAGTTTTTGTTTTTTTATTTGGGATTTTATTTTATTTTGGTAAAATATTCATTTTGTGTTTGGATTTGGCGTATTTTGTTTAAATTTTATTATTTTTCATTTTTTTATTTTGGCATATTTTGGTAAAATATTTATTTTTTTTATTTTGGGTTTGGATTTGGTGTATTTTGCTTAACTTTTTTTTTTAAAAATGTACGTTTTTGTTTATTTTATTTTTTTATACTTTAATTAGTTCTTGTTCTTTAATTTACGTTTTTTGTCTAATTTTAATTTTATTTTAATTTTAAGTATTAAAATAATGTAAATAATCTAAATAATTTAATAAGCAAAAATTTAAAATAAATATTCAAAAAATTTAAATATTCAAAAAATTATTTTTTGAAGTTTCAGTTTTTATGTTTTTTTTTTTAATGTTTTTGAATGAGGCGTATTTTTGTCCTTATTTTTTTTTTAATTTACATTTTTGTCATTTTTTTATTTGTACACATTAATTTTTTTTATGTGTTTTATTTATTTGGGAAGGGCTTGGCAACTGCTAATTTTAAGTTTTTTTGAAGTTTAAGTTTTATATTTATTTTCAATTTTTTATTTATTTTATTGTTCTGTGTATTTTAAATAATTTAATTTTAATGTAATTGTAAATAATTATTTTTATTTTTATTTTTATTTTTATTTTTATTTTAAAAACAATTTTAATTTTAATTTTACTTTTAATTTTATTTTAAATATTAAAATAATGTAAATAATCTAAAAAATTTGATAAGTAAAAAATTAAAATAAATATCCAAAAAATTTAAATCGTTAAAAATTAAATATTCAAAAAGTTATTTTCACAAAAAAATTTAAATAATTTAAATATTCAAACAATTTAAATAATTTAAAATGTTAATATTTTAAATTTAAAAACAACTCTACACTCAAATCGTAACCAAACACATAAAATAAAACTCACGTAATAAATTATTTTTAAAACTCATAACCAAACACATAACTTGAAACTCTATACTACTTTCACAACTCTACACTCAAATCATAACCAAATACATAACAAAAAATTTAAAATATTTAAAATTATTTTTATAAAATACAGTTTGAATTTATTTTTATAAAATATTTTAACAAAAAACTAATAAATGTTTTTAATTTTTTTTTATCAACTTTCTTTGTTTTTCTGGAAAAATGTGTTTTTTGGATTTTTTTTTTTTTTTTTTTGTGCTGTCGCATGCCCCTCTTTTATGAGGGGTAGTTTTGTAAATTGAGTTTAGCGTTGGAACTTGCCCAGCAATATTCTTACTTTTGTCCTTTAGTGGCTATATGAGCCTCTTTTGTCATTTAGTGGCTCTTTGAGCCTTTGAGCCCTTCCCAAACAGCACCTTAGTGGATTGAATAGTATTTTGCATAGCCATAGTTGTAGTAAATATAATACATAGGCATGCATGGGTTGTAGAGTCCATAGGGATGATGTATGTATGTATACATATTGGGTTGTTTTGGAAAATAAGTTAAAAATTGGCTTTCTGACTTTTTTTTTTTAACTTTTTTTTAAAAAAACATGTAAAAATGTAGAGAAGTGATGTGACCCCCAAAAAAAAAAAGTCAAAAAAAAACTGGCTTTTATAACAATTCCGCATTTTTTTTTTCTTTTTTTGAACGAAATGCTGATACCTACACATAGAAGTCCCATATGGATAGAAGGTGAAGTTGAAAGAGTAATGTTAGATAGTTTGAATTTTTGGTGGTTCAACTTGGCCCAAATGATGTGGCTTGCTAATGTGGCAGCAATGTGTATTTTAATATTATTATTATTATTTTATTTTATTTTATTTTATATATTTTTAATTTTATTTTACATTTATATTTTTTTTATTGTTGTGATACCTTTTGTAGTTTTTTTTTTTTTTTTTTTACGATAAATACTAGTACTTGATTACGATCTTGTAACATATCTTGGATATAGAAATAATGATAAATACTCATAAAAAGGAGAAACTTATAACTTTTATAATTTTAAGTTGTTTTGAGTTTAGGATCACCATACTTCCAGAATAAGAATAGTATTTAAAGATTTTATGTAACACCCTCAAAATAAACCCATAACATATACAATATTAACATACATTGATTAAGAAAGACAAAACCTTATTCCATTCATTAGAGTAATCTTATTTAAAAGACATTACATGTAATAACGAAAGTAAATGCCCTACGGGCTTACATCTTTCCAAGCCAACGCTTGGACACAAAAGTCTGAATACTAACTCAATTATACATTAAGCCCTTGGCTTAAGTTTACATGTAATATCAAACTAAAACAAAATAACAACTAATCTAAACAGAGTCTTCAACTCCAAATCCTTCCAAGCTAAGTCCTTGGAGGTAGCATATCACCTGAACCTGAAAATGATGTTCCCGTATAGGATGAGCCACAGCCCAATAGAAATATACTAAACCAAATATAAGAATTGACTAAAGCAATAGCATTCAATAGATGGTTAACACTATTAAATCCATTATATCACTTTACAGTTTCATGACAATAATGTCCTTGGCATGTTTCGCTTTACGTTATTAATCAACTTTCCAATTATACAGACATGGCTCAGAACCTGGCCAAACAATAATAATGAGATTACATCTCATATCAACATTACTTCCAATATCAACAAATCAAATGAGACTAAGGCTCATACTAAAACACTTCCATAAATCAATAAGTACACATATTTGCTGTACTAATGGAGTCCATCCCCTTTCTCCTCCTAAACAGGTTTGAGAGTCCATCCCCTATCTTCCCTCAAACCATGGAGTACATCCCCTATCTCCTCCCAAACAATATGCATATACACTGTATTAACCATTTGTCATACACAATATTCAATCAATACACAGATTCGCTGTATTAATTCAATTGTCATATTCAATGACTCATTCAATGTGATTAGTTTCAGTTTTCCCTAATCAACATGCAATGTCTACAACAATCACGACTATTCTCCACCGATAGCCCAAAATAGTTATTTCTAAACAGGAAATAAATGTATCAACAAATGTAAACTCAACATTTTCATAGGTGAGTGATTAAACTATTCAACTACACCATTTATCTCATAATTCCCCAATTTCATGAATTAAACTCAATTCCACATTTTTCCCAAAATTAATTATACAAATTAATTTATTACAACAATTAGGGCTTTTCCCCCTTTCCTCAAAATTGACCCTATGGTTCAATTTTATCAACTTGACACTACCTATATCATTTTTCATGATTCACAATCACATGGAATTTAATATATAAACAATTCCGTATTTCTCAAATTATGATACAAACCCTAGTTTTCCCAAAATTACCAAACGACACCAACATATCAAAAATACCAAAACTTAGGACAAAACCTATAAGATGGAGTAGGAAATCCCTACCTCGAAGTGAAGAACTCAAATGGAGAAGATGGCGAAAACCCAATGTGCTCCAAATCCAAGATTGTTCAGATTAAAATGAAGCCCTCGACCCACTCTATCTTTTTAACAAAGGACCTAGGGTAGAAATACGCTCTAAGTAGATCAAACCTAAGAGAGAAGGTGTGTAGAGAGAGAGAGAAGACGGACCTAGGGTTTTTAAAACAAAAGAGGATGAAAAATGCAGTTTAAAACCGCTGCTGCGTATTTAAATAAAACAGGCTCGCTCGAGCGAAGACTTGGTCGCTCGAGCGACCTGACACAGAAAACCCTCGCTCGAGCCAAGAAGGTCTCACTTGAGCCAACAACCCAGAAGCTCGCTCGAGCGACAGACTGCTCGCTCGAGCCAACAACTCAAACCCTCAAGTCTACAACCAGACGTACGCTCGAGCGATGGAACACTCGCTCAAGCGATGAACAAACCAGCTCGCTCGAGCCAAGAAACACAACTCTCAATTCTATACCTAGACGCAGTCGCTCGCTCGAGCGAAGAAAACCTGGCTTGAGCGACGAACCAAAAACAAAGAGCTCGCTCGAGCGACAAACTTCTCGCTCAAGTGAAGGGCCAAAATTCTGGGCAGCAACCCTTTGCTCCCAAACACTCCCAACGTGTAACAAACCTACCCAATGCATCCCATAACTCAGAAATAAGAAATTAAAGGACGACAACAAAGATTACATAACAACAGGATCCACAGAACCTAAGTCCGGATACAACAACCAAATAGAAAAAGACCGAGGTCGCTATATTTTAACGTTGCCAGAACGTAGTTGGCGTAGGGCTCTCGCGTTGGCAAGTTTCCTACTTACAGAAGTGGCTAATCTCAACTTTTCCTTCCTTAGAACCTATTAAATTAATTCTTGTTCTAATTTTTATCTATTCAAATTTATATATATCTGTTAAATTTTTTCTCTTATCTGTTCAAATTTTTTTTATCTACATGTTCAATTTTTATTGATTATTTTATTTTTAATTTTTTAGGTCTTCCACGGTATCCCCAAGTTTTTTTGAACACAGGATTAATCCGCCAAGGAAGTTGCCAGGCGCATATGCGGGGTCCTCTCCCAAAGGAGTTTGCTACGTCCACAAAGGCTCGAACTCGAGACCTTTGCTTAAGCGACTCAAGTCCCTTTTTACTTGGACCAACCCCCATTGGTATCAATTATTTTTTTTATCTGTTACAATTTGTTCCTATCTGTTCATTATCGATTTAATTTCACATAACCTATTTTATTTGTACAATTTTTATCTGTCAAAATTGATTTGAAACCAAGAACTAAATTCATATATATATATATATATAATTTCACAGATTCACATATCATTCATATATATATATATATATAATTTCATAAATTCACTTACCATTCATATATATATACACACAGATTCCTATGGGAAAAAAATGTTAACTGTTTGGAAAGTTAAATTTGGGCTAAAACAATCAATAAATACATAATAGATTAAAATAATCAATAAGACAAAATGTTACATTTAAACCATAATTATTTCACTTTTTCTCTCACAATCATCAAATCAACTACCAAAAAAAAAATTATCATCTCAAACACAACTTTTTTAACTAGACTAAAATAATCAAAAAATTAACTAAGATAACCTATTCCCAATACATTTTCAGACATAGGAATGTGAGATTACTAGAAAAAGTAGCAGATCATACTCCTTGATTTAAGAAACTGATACCACATGAAATGATAAATCAAGAATTTTATTTTTGGAAAGGTAGAAATAATTTTTTAAAATTTAAAAATAATTTTTGACATTTATTTTTGACAAACTAGTTTATATTTTATCAAATTAACGATTTTGTCCTTGAAATGGAGTACTTTTTCGTTTGCAAAAGAAACGAGATCTTTAATTATTCTTATTTGGAATGAGATTCGAAATTCAGAATCAAATATATCGTAATTGAATGGCCAGAAACTAAAATAACACAAGTTCCTTGACATGGAGCATTTTCGATTTGCAAAGAAAACGAGATCTTTAATTATTCTTATTTAAAATAATATTCAAAATTCAAAATTAAATATATCACAATTTTTAATCAGGGACCAAGCCCCAAACTAAGAGATCGATAATGTAATTCGCCCTATAAATAAAGATGAAGTTAACCGTTTATTTTTTAAAAAATAAATGTGTTATTGTTACAAGGTTATAGATGTCCAATCAATTTGATTTTTTACATGGATGATCTAATTAACGAACCCTATAACTTGAACTATTCAAATTATCAAAAAAGACTCTGAAAATACCTCTATTAGAGCACCACAAGAAATTGCTGTGAGTTATTAGTATTTGATCATGGGTTATAGATTTTTGATTTACTTGATTTTTTACATGGATAATATATTCGACAAATCCTATAATATGAGTGGTTCAAATTATCAAAAAAAACTCAGAAAATACCTCCACCAAAGCATATGTGACCGCTATGATTTGCTCAGCATCTCCAAATCCTCCCAATTCCTCCAAGTAGACATTTAGATATATCGGTCATACCATGGTTATGCAAGCACGTGAACACAATAATATTTTAATATTATTCATTTTTCACTTGTTTCGACCCTACGATGAGTCTTAAATTAGAGGTAGAAGCATTTTTCAATTTCTAAAGTCTAGAGAGCAAAGTCTGGCATAATCCCTAGCTTAAGTTAGAAGAATTAGCTATAAATATGTTAAACGCGTTGTTCTCAAATGCATACTACTCTATTTAGTTTTTATATGTCACGCCCCACTTTTTATTACACGGATTACCATTACCAAAGCCATTGTTATAATTCCATTTCAGAGTTTACGTACAGAAGCTCATTCTATTAATAAGGATTACGTGAATATAAATTCCCTCATCCGAATATCAACTGAATGCAACATGGATATAACTAAACAAATTGCCTGTAGGCTTATATCAATTAAATCAAAAGGAAGGGTTTAACCCTTTACATCAATGGCATTCCGCCTACACGTATAAAGGCCCCGTGGCCAACAAATAAGAAAGATCCGAGATCTTGAAGCACATCCTGATAATCACCTGAAAAAGATTCAACAACGTAGGATGAACATATAGTCCAGTAGGGATCTCAACATGATCCTCAACAATAACAACTTACAGATAGCTATGATCATGAATGCTAATCTTATATCATATAAATAATGTAACGTCTTATAACCTAAGTATACTTACATAATACTTTTCTCAAAAACATTCAGTCTGTACAACAAAACCAAGTTTCGCTTTCCTTACACAATTCCCATTTCAAGACAATTATTACTCAATAACCATATTTTCTATTTGTAACAAAAGACCAAGTAACATCCCCTGTATTTTTGAAAACACGTTTACTAAATCCATTTTCCTCAAGTTATTCATAACCCAATTATAAACATGATTTGAATCAAGATTCAAGGAATACCTTTAATAAAATAACTTATGATGGAAACTCCCTCAACCACTCTCTAGCACATCCAAGTTTACATAACACCTCTACTCGACATATGAGACAATTCACCTTACAAAATTACAATTTTCAAAACACATGATACACACAATCAAACTGAACAACAACGATAATTAACTCTTGCTCTACCTACCCGCAGCATAGTAAGCCAGTGATACACCTCTCACAACAACATGCCAATTTACCAGACACCAGCTGGAAGGGAATGGTACCTCTGCTCCATTTCTACCTAACGAAAGTTTAACTCAATGAATTTTTAAGCTCATGGTTGGATCCCTTTTTAACAATTAACAATTATCAATTTGTTTGATTTAGCTAAAATCGACTCAACACAAGTTAAACACTAAATTCATAACAATCCGGTAAAGCACAAGTTATCACCAAATCAATAACCAAGTTTCTTAACTAGTGACATGGTAACTTCATCAATTCATCGTGTTTTAAACATAATCAAATCCAACACAAATAAGTACTCAAATTATGAAACCCATTTTATTTATGATTTCACTATAAAATTATTCATCACATTTTCTTTGACTCAAGACATAATTAATCCACAATGTTAACCCCTTTTTTACCTATTAGACAATATTGAAAAAATTAGGGCTTTCACACTCTCTATCATGAATCTATTGCATCACCCCCAAGTGTAACCCAACATCAACCCATCTCATGAAATTTCAACCTCACACCCAAATCTCATGCCATCTATCATGATTTTTGAAAATAGATCCATTCAACATGGTTTTTATGCAATAATAATCTACCACATGTCTATCTATAGTAGAGGTATTGAAAAGAATCAAAGAAATCCCTACCTCAAGCTTGTTAATGAAAGATGAGATGAAACCCTAACTTCAAGATGAGAGAAACTTTGGATTTCCACCACCCAAGTGAAACCCTAGCTTTAGATCTTCAAGATTTGGAGGAAGGTGATGATGATCTTGACCCAAAAATTTGCAAAAATCAAAGAGTCCTAGTATGTAAGGAAGTTTTCTAGAGAGAAGGGGGAGAAAAATAGGGTTTAAAGTGAGAGAAAGGTGTGCAAAATGTGAGATACATTCAGACCAAAATGAAATAAAAAAAACAGAGTTTCAGACTGTTCGAGCTCCTCACGTGCGGCGCCCTTGCCCGCTCGCTCAGCTCACCTCTGCCGCTCGTGCGGCCCATTTCAGAATGCACACCCAGGAGGTCCAACGCTCACCGCATGTACCGCTCGTGCGGCCCCTCTCCGCACGTGCAGCCTAGGGACCCGTACGTGCAACCCTGACCCAGCCACCCAAAATTCCCGCTTCGCCCCTGGGCACCCCGGAGCCGACCCCGCACCTTCCGAAATGAGTGAAAACTCAGAATCAAGACAACCACAACAGAGGAAGTTTCAAGAAGAAATTTTCAACGAAAACTTACCAGGCATTTTTTAATGACAATAACTCAAACGAACTTTCAAGAGTGTAAGGCAAAACACGCGCCGGTCACCACATTATATCAGTTTCAATTTATCGAAAAAACACAAACGTGTAGAATGATACCTACAAGCTACATCTTTTTTTTTAAATGGTTTTTTCTTTTTTCTTTTTGTTAATTACTTAAATGGTATTGATATATATATATATATACACACATATTAAATTAGACAATCTATGGTAAACTTCCCTTAAAAGGTAACACATACAAATTCGATTTTTTATGATAAAAATTATAAATATTTATGGTGTATTATGATTCTTCATTATAAAAGTTATGAATGATAAGCTTCAAGGGGTTAACTTAGTGGGATGAGAGATAATCAAATAATTTATCACTCAAGAGGTATCAAATTTAAATCCCAAGAAGATTAAACATCCCAAATTCTCAAGACCATTAAAGAAGATTTGTCCAATCCTTAACTTCGGGTTCTTATAATGTGTACACTAAAGCCATTTTTACAATTGTGGTTTATAACATTAAATTACGAATAATGTGGTGTAAATAATATGAATCACGTGTGATGAGAAATTTTACTACAAATTATTTTAATGGGAAAAATAATTTATTATTGTTTTATTATGAAATATTATGAATATGTTACGTATGTTGCAGTAGAAGTTCCATATGATTGTAAATTTAATTTAATATAAATTTTTTTGATTATATTTAATAATTTTATGGAATGTTTTGATTATTAATACGATTTGTAATTTTTTTTTACTAAAATGATTTGTAAATTTTGGAATTAAATTTAATAATTTTATGAAATAATTCGTAACATTTCATAACACCTACCATAACAAGTCATAATTTTTATATAATTTATGTAACGCCCTCAAAATAATGACAATAAACCCATCAATTAAACATGCATCAACATAATAAAAGTCCACCTTCTTCTATTTAACTGAACTGTTCTGTACAAAAGTATTACATGTAAGCAATAAAAAAAAACGGGCGCCTTAAAGGCTTACAACTTTCCAAGTTAACACTTGGTTACAATCAAGAGAGCTCTAGCTCAATACACATAAAGCCCTTGGCTTGAAGCTACATGTAACACATCAAAAGTAAATAGAAGTCAAAAAGTCCATCCGCCACTAGCCTCCCAAGCTAAGTCCTTGGAGGTGGCATGCTACCTGTACCTGAAAATAATTTCCCCATAAAGGGTGAGCCACAGCCCAGTAGAAATATACTAAACCAATTATGAACAACGCCTAAAAGATTAACAGTTGATAGATTGGTCAACACTTTCACATTCTTTCACAATTTACTACAATTCCAAGACATTCAAGCCTATATTTCCTTTCTTTCCATTTCAACGTAGATAAACATAATAGTTATATCTATACAACCACTGATAAGCATATAAGCTACTTCACATTTCCAAGACAAGCACATGGGTCAGATCTATATTTTTCAAGACAAGCATATGAGTTTGTGCCTCGAGTTCATCCCCTATCTTCTCCCAACACTATCCGGTTTAGGTACATCCCCATCTTCCCTAAACCGCTGAGTACATCCCCATCTCCTCCTCTACATATAATGCATATAAACACATTGGTTCTATATACAATCAATCAATACAATTAATGTATTCTACAAATCGTCAAGTTCCATGACACTTTCCGCAGATTAGTTTCGTTTACCTAATCATCATGCATTGTCTACAACAAACACGACTATCCTCCACCGATAGCCCAAAGCAGTTATTTCTATACAGAAAATAAATGCACAATGGGTATATAATCAACATCTCAATTCCACAATTAATTATCCCAATTAATTAAACAATATAATTATAGCATTTTCCATAATTAACATTCAACCCTAAAGGTTCCATTTTCATCAATGATTCCACATTAGTCTCATTTCTATGTACTAAACATACATATTGGTTTATTTAAAACAAAACCCCAAACTTTTATAAAATTGCATAAAAGCCCCAAACTTTCTCAAAATTACACAACAATCCCCAACATATCAAAATGCTAAAATTTAAAGACAGAATCCATAAAGAGGAGTAGGATATCCCTACCTCAAAGTTTGGGCTCCAAGGGATGAGGTGACAAAACTCAAGGTGCTCCAAATCCCGAAATTTTCAGATTAAAACAAACCCCTCGATGATCAACACAACTTTTGTGAAGGCCCAAGATGAGCAAACCACTCCTACTAGATCAAATCTAAGAGAGAAGGGGTGGTTTTAGAGAGAGAGGCTCTCAAATTTGTGTTTTGGAAAAGTAAGAGAGAGAAAGAACAAGAAAAAGTGATTTGAAAAGTCAAAACTCGGATCTTTAAACCCAGTCGCCCGCTCGAGCGCCCAAAGCCCCGCTCGAGCGGCCAAACTCCCGCTCGAGCGTCGGATGCACACTCTCAGCATCTCGACAGACCAAGACCCCGCTCGAGCGGCCAATCCCCCGCTCGAGCGTCCAACACAACACAGAGAAAAGTACTGGATGGGTGTATTCCCCGCTCGAGCGCCAAAATCCCCGCTCGAGCGTACAAGCAACAACAGGATCCCCGCTCGAGCGTCAAACTCCCCGCTCGAGCGGAAGGGTCAAAATCTGGGCAACTAGTTTTGGTTTCTAAACCCAACCAACCTGTAACAAACCTGCCCAACACATCCTATAACTCAAATACAATGTAGAAAAGGATGTAAACTAGACAATGCTCAACTATTAACATCCACGGACACGTGTCCGGATCACTGTACAAAAAGGGGTAAACCCAGGATCGCTATAATTTATATCATTTACACCACGTCATTTATAATTTAATTACAAAATTCATCGTATACACCGTAATAGTCATAATTTTCACTTTAATTTGTATATTATAAATTTTTTATTTATAATTTTTACCATATAAAAATATAATTTGCTTACATAGTGCTTACTTTTTAAGGAGTGTCCACCGTAAATTTCTCCAATTTTAAATGTATAAATATGCAAATATTATTTTAGTAATTAAAAAACAAACAAACAAAGGGAAGCCATTTAGCCAAAATTGCTTTGGCTCACTAAATTTCTTCAACACGGAGATACAGTTCATTTTCAGCCACAAGATCATCTTGTTGGACAATCTTCACTGTATTTTAAAAGATTTTAATTCTATTGTGTACAAAACAACAATTAGAATTTAAAGAAATAAAGAAAATGAGAGAATTTGTTTGATTACAAAAATCAAATTCGAAATAAAAAATAAATAAATAAAACAGATTTTATTTTGTTACAAAAACAAAATTGAAATCTGATTTAAATAAATAAATAAATAAAACAGAATAAAATTAAACAACTTACTTGGTTAATTTCTTTGAATAATTTTTCTGATCAAGTCCAGTGTTTAACACTGTGTCCTTAAGACAGATTCGTCCTCTCTACGGTGCTTTCAAATTTTGGATGTCTATCTCCCAGGATGAAATGATCTGTCAACGAATAAATGCAGCACTACAATTTATTCGTCCGTTGAACACACAAAATGTTTACACTCTTTCTTTCAGAAATAAAATGCAACAATATGGCAGAGATCTAAAGCAGAGGAATGAGTACGAAAATTGGAATTAAAATCCAAATGGGAGGCTGGTCTATTTATAGATGTATAGGTGGCTCTTGGTTTTGAATTAAACAGGTACTATACCTGTTCAATTTGAATTAAACAGATACAAACAGGTTAGGCACCGTTTGGTTTGAAATTCAAACAGATTTAAATCTGTTGGGTTCAAAAACGAAAAGGGCCCTGTTTAGATGAACAATAAATCCAAACCAGTTTAATTCTGTTTGAGAATGAGAAGGGCCTTGTTTGGATGAACATTAAATCCAAACCAATTTAATTTGAATTGTTTCAAATGTTTTTGGCCCAAAAAGATCGCCCGACCGACCAGACGGAGGCGGCGCGCGCGCGCGTGTGTGGTGATTTTTGGGTCCAATGGGTCTAGCCCATTTTGCCCATAACCTCTCCCTCTAAAACACTTGGGTACCCCTTGGGGCACACCCCAAGTACCAAACCCATGCCTTATAAACCCTTTCAAAACCTCCCACCAAATCAATGTGGGACAAGCCTTATTCAAACCTTTAAGGTTTTTCCACCAAAACTCCATTTCCATGGAGCACACTTTGGCTTCAATTTCCCATTCACTCGGTAATGGTTTTGAGCAACCAAATATACCACGTGAATCACAACGCGGCAAAGAACGCGTTACCACTTTGACCCGTGTAAATCGATGCACGGGGCCCACCTAAAAATTAGACCAAACTTAGGAAAAAATTCTGGTTTTACCCAGAATTTTATAACCATTTCCAACAATCCCCCACATGAATGGAATTTGATGACAACGGAAATGCAACAAAATGCAGACTTAACGAAAGAGTATAAGTCGAAAATATCTTGCATCAGGATAGGTAGTTTTCGGCCTTGAACCTTCCCTAGTGATAACCTATCGGACTTACTGGCTAACCAATGGTCGCGATGCCTTGAATTGTTCAGCCGTTTGTGTAAGCCAAGACAATAGATTTCTCACAAAATATCTTCTAACATATCGTGGTTCTCCGTTGTGTTCATTTTGGCCTTGAACGCTCCTGGTTTTCATGAGTGTTTCTAGAGAATGTAGCCTCTTTTATTCTCATAGAACCGGCCCCAGTTCAACACTCATATAGGTGATTCTTATTGTGAGTATCTTCTTATACTCGTCTTGATTTTATGCCTTAATCAAGATATAAGTAATCATTAAAAGCAAAGCTTATCCTTATGCCCCTGCAGACAACATATGTTGCAGATATCACTCTCACCATAGGAATGGGTAGAATTTGAATCCTTGGTGATTTCTGGCGAGCCATACATAACTTAGTTGTCCCTTTGAACTTAGTTCTTGGGATCTCCAGTCATATAAGTAGGGTTACCATTATGACGACTCTTATGTAATAGGCTTTAATCCCATTCCCTTCGATGAACTATACACTAGCTCTTTTGTCAAACCTTTTGTTAACGGATCCGCAATATTCTCTTTCGATTTTATATAATCTATTGAGATTATTCCGTTTGACAATAATTGCCTTACGATATTATGTCGACGACGAATATGTCGTGACTTACCGTTATACATGTGATTACGTACTGCTATTGCGCATTGACTATCACAATGAATGCAAATAGTCGCACGTTTTGGCCACATTGAATGTCTTCTAAGTGACGAAGCCATTCGCTTCTTCACTGCTTTGTCTAAAGCAATGAACTCGGATTCCATTGTGGATCGTGCGATGCAAGTTTGTTTCAGTGGACTTCCAAGAAAGCAATGGCGCCTCCTAGAGTAAAGACATATCCACTTGTGGATTTTGAATCTTTAGTATCTAATATCCAATTGGCATCACAATAACCTTCAAATACTGCTGGATATCGGGTAAAATTCAAACCATGATCACGGGTGTATCTTAGATATCTAAGAACCGAAAGATCGCTTTCAATGGTCTTCTCCGGGGTTTCTAGAGTACCTACTCAGTTTACTGATAGCATAATCTATATCAGGACGAGTACAATACATTAGGTACATTAGGCTTCCAATGGTTTGGGGGTATTTTAATCGAGACCTTTGCATCACCTTTATTTTTCGATAAATAAAGACTGATGTCTACAGGTGTTCTAGCTAAATTCAAATCATCCTTGATAAATTTATCAAGAATTTTCTCAATATAATGAGATTGAGATAATGCATATCCGTCAGATGTTTTAGTTATTTTCATTCCTAATATAACATCTACGACCCCCATATCTTTCATATCAAATCTTTTGTTAAGCATTTGCTTAGTTGATTTGATCATGTTTTGACTGTTTCCAATGATAAGCATGTCATCCACATAAAGACAAACTATGACATAGCCTTGGTCAGTGTTTTTAGCATAGACACATTTGTCACATTCGTTTATCTTAAACCCATTAGTAAGCATTGCATGATCAAATTTTTCATGCCATTGCTTAGGTGCTTATTTTAATCCATAAAGGGATTTTATAAGTCGACAGACTTTCTTTTCTTGCCCTGATACTACAAACCCTTCGGGTTGTTCCATATAGATCTCTTCATTTAGATCACCGTTTAAGAAAGCTGTCTTAACATCCATTTGATGTATTTCTAAATTAAACAACGCTGCTATAGCAATAAGCATGCGAATGGATATTATTCTTGTCACAGGGGAATATGTGTCAAAATAATTTAGACCTTCCCTTTGTCTGTAACCTTTAACTACAAGTCTTGCTTTATACTTGTCAATTGAACCATCTGCTTTCATTTTTCTCTTGAATATCCATTTATATCCAAGAGGTTTAGAACCTGGTGGAAGATCCACAAATTCCCAAGTATGATTTTGCATAATGGATTCAATTTCATTATTAACAGCCTCTTTCCACAAAGGTGCTTTAGGACCTGTCATTGCTGCCTTAAAGCTTTGAGGTTCATTTTCTAACAAGTATGTCAGAAAATCTGGACCAAAGGATTTTGATGTTCTCGCTCTCTTACTTCTTCTTGGTTCATCATCAGTTAAATCCTGTTGGTTGAGATCATTACTAGTCTCTTGTGTTTGATTGTCATTAGTCTCTTGACTTTGTGTACAATCATAAGTTCTTTTCTGTGAACTTAATTCCTGTCCTTTCTTGTAGGGAAAGACATGTTCAAAAAACACAGCATTCCTTGACTCTATAATAGTGTTCACATTTATATCAGGTATTTCTGATTTATAAGTCAGAAACCGATATGCACTACTATTCTGAGCATAACCAATAAACACACAATCTACTGTTTTTGGTCCAATCTTAGTCTTTTTAGGAACAGGAACTTCAACTTTTGCCAAACACCCCCACACTTTCAAGTATTTGTAGGAAGGTGGTCGACCTTTCCATAATTCATAAGGAATGCTTTTGGTTTTCTTATGGGGTATTCTATTAAGAACATAATTAGCTGACAATATTGCTTCCCCTCACAAGTTCTGTGGTAAGCCTGAACTTAGTAACATGGCATTCATCATTTCTTGTAGAGTTCTATTCTTCCTTTCAGCAATTCTATTTTGCTATGGAGAATAAAGGGCTGTAGTTTGGTGAATAATGCCATGTTGTGCACAAAATTCATTTAATGGTGTATCATATTCACCACCCCTATCACTTCTAACCATTTTAATGGTTTTACCAAGTTGATTTTCAACTTCTGTTTTGTAAAGTTTAAACATTTCTAAGGCTTCATCTTTACTTCTAAGTAAATAAACATAACAATATCTTGTGCAATCATCGATAAAAGTTATGAAATACTTTTTGCCTCCTCTAGTTTGAATAAATTTTAGATCACATACATCAGTATGAATTAATTCTAGAGGTTCAGTTTTCATTTCAACTGATTTAAAAGGAGCCTTAGTTAGTTTTGCTTCTACACAAACTTCACATTTATGATTAGGATTAATTTCAAACTTTGGTATATAATCCAAACCAATTAATCTACGCAAAGCATCATAATTTATATGACCTAATCTACCATGCCATAAATTCGACTCAAGAATATAAGCAAAAGATGTGTTATTCTCATTTATAGCAACTTTTGGTACAACTGTCATTACATTAAGTTTTAAAGAGACCATCACTCATGTATCTCTTACCAACATACATACCACTCTTTGTTAATACAAACTTATTAGACTCAAAAACAAGCCTAAAACCATTTTTACTTAACAAAGAACCAGAAACTAAATTTTCCGGATGTCAGGTACATGTAGTACGTTGTTGAGGGTCAGTTCTTTTCCTGATGTCATCTTCAAGATCACTTTCCCTTGTCCAGCCACAGTAGAAGTAGAAGAATTTCCCATAAAAAGTTGCTCACCATTTGCAGCCTCATTGTAGGTAGTGAACATCTTCTTGTCCGCACATATGTGACGAGTTGCTCCAGTGTCAACCCACCACTCTTTGGGATTTCCAACCAAGTTAGCCTCAGACACCACAACAGAGAGGTTGATGTCATTCACTCCGTCAGAGATGTAATCCAATTCTGTTACATTGGCCTGATTAGTGGTCTTCTTGCTTGTACTTCCATGATCCTTCTTAGGGCGGCGGCAGTCAGAAGTTCGATGTCCAGTCTTGCCACAGTTATAGCATTTTCCTTTGAACTTCTTGTTGCCATTGTTGTTGCCTTGTTTAGGACCATCTCCAGTAAACTACCTCTTTTTGTTATGTGGTTTTTGAACTTGTTCAACCACATTAGCCTTGGACTTAATGGGATTTTTCCCATTCTTCTTTTCAGCCTTTCGGTTATCTTCCTCAATTCTTAATCTTACAATTAACTCATCCATGGTCATCTCTTTACGTTTATGTTTTAAATAATTTTTGAAATCTTTCCAGGCCGGTGGTAACTTTTCCACCAAAGCAGCGACTTGGAAAGATTGGCTAAGAGTCATACCTTCGGAATGAATATCATGCAAAATTATCTGAAAACTTTGAACTTGAGATATTACCGTTTGGGAGTCTACTATAACAAAATCCAGAAATTTACCGACGACAAATTTCTTCGTGCCGGCATCTTCTGTTTTGTATTTCTTCTCCAAAGAATCCCATAATTCTTTTGCTGACTTCAGAGGACTGTATACATTATACAGCATGTAGTCAAGGCCATTGAGGATGTAGTTTCTGCACAGGAAATCTGAATGTTTCCAAGCATCTACAGCGGCAACAACTTGTCGATCACTTTCACCCTCTTTAAGTGCTGGAGCCTCTTCATGGAGAAACCGGGCCAAATTAAGAGTTGTAAGATAGAACGGCATCTTCTGCGCCATCTCTTAAACTTCGGTCGTTAAATTTTTTCGGTTTTCTCCATGATTGATTGATACATGAACATGGTTACGAATAGGGACCGATGTTGGTGTAACAACAGAGTACCCTTGCCAGATGCTTGCCATTGTAGTAGCCATAACCTCGATTACAAAAATCGAAAAATAAAAACACAAATTAATTTTCTAGTTACTAAAACCGAGAAAATAAAATATAACACAAAATAATTTTATTTTCCTTGTTACTAAAACAGAAAAATAAAATACCAAAATAATTTTACGTAATACCAAATAATATTACGAAATTGTTAATGACACGATGTCGTACTACTAGTTGTCAAAGAAAAGAGACAGTATATTACTACCATCTGTCAAATAGCATAAATCACTATTTGTTTTTCCAACCAGAATATTACTTTGAAAAACAGAAAATTAAATACAATGAAGATACCAAAAACGAATCTGTCTTAAGATTGTTGGACAATCTTAACTGTATTTTAAAAGATTTTAATTCTATTGTGTACAAAACAACAATTAGAATTTAAAGAAATAAAGAAAATGAGAGAATTTGTTTGATTACAAAAATCAAATTCGAAATAAAAAATAAATAAATAAAACAGATTTTATTTTGTTACAAAAACAAAATTGAAATCTGATTTAAATAAATAAATAAATAAAACAGAATAAAATTAAACAACTTACTTGGTTAATTTCTTTGAATAATTTTTCTGATCAAGTCTAGTGTTTAACACTGTGTCCTTAAGACAGATTCGTCCTCTCCACGGTGCTTTCAGAATTTGGACGTCTATCTCCCAGGATGAAATGATCTATCAACGAATAAATGCAGCACTACAATTTATTCGTCCGTCGAACACACAAAATGTTTACACTCTTTCTTTCAGAAATAAAATGCAGCAATATGGCAGAGATCTAAAGCAGAGGAATGAGTACGAAAATTGGAATTAAAATCCAAATGGGAGGCTGGTCTATTTATAGATGTATAGGTGGCTCTTGGTTTTGAATTAAACAGGTACTATACCTGTTCAATTTGAATTAAACAGATACAAACAGGTTAGGCACTGTTTGGTTTGAAATTCAAACAGATTTAAATCTGTTGGGTTCAAAAACGGGAAGGGCCCTGTTTGGATGAACAATAAATCCAAACCAGTTTAATTCTGTTTGAGAACGGGAAGGGCCTTGTTTGGATGAACATTAAATCCAAACCAATTTAATTTGAATTGTTTTTGGCCCAAAAAGATTAGTATTGGGTCGAACAAGCCCAACCGACCGGACGGACGGCGGCGGCGCGCGCGCGCGCGTGTGTGGTGATTTTTGGGTCCAATGGGTCTAGCCCATTTTGCCCATAACCTCTCCTTCTAAAACACTTGGGTACCCCTTGGGGCACACCCCAAGTACCAAACCCATGCCTTATAAACCCTTTCAAAACCTCCCACCAAATCAATGTGGGACAAGCCTTATTCAAACCTTTAAGGTTTTTCCACCAAAACTCCATTTCCATGGAGCACACTTTGGCTTCAATTTCCCATTCACTCGGTAATGGTTTTGAGCAACCAAATATACCACGTGAATCACAACGCGGAAAAGAATGCGTTACCACTTTGACCCGTGTAAATCGATGCATGGGGCCCACCTAAAAATTAGACCAAACTAAGGAAAAAATTCTAGTTTTACCCAGAATTTTATAACCATTTCCTACACATCTCACTAAAATCAGGTGGCACGTTCTCCTAAAATCTCCACAAGATCTTGACATGGAAAATCTCCACAGAGGATCTTGTTCATGCTTCCCTGGCTCACTATCATGATTCAATAAATTTTAATTAGTATACTAAAAGTAGTTAAGCCAATTCAAGATCCCTTCTTCTAGAACTGATGAGTTACATACAACTTATGCCGAATATAAAATGAAAAATTAAACCCTATATTAGCTTTTCTCTACTCTATAATTAAGCATATTATCTCTTATTTAGGTTTAAACATGTTTAATTACTCACTTCTATTCTTTTCCTTTTTATTATTGTCTTTCTTGTCTTTTAAGTTGTTTTATCTTTTTTCCTTTGAATCTAGGCATGATTCAAAAGAGAGTTCTCTCACCAAGTTTAGTGCCAAGCAAAAATCACACGTTCATCCAATTACAAGCAATGTTCTCTCATCTTCTTACTTTGTTGGTGTACTGGCTTGGGTCAGTTTAATCCAATCCATTTCCATTTTGGTTGGGACACGGGGTTGTCGTGGGTGACGTAGACCATTCTAGGTAGGTCTGTCAGTTGGTGTGCCTCAAGATGGCTGCTAGGCAGTAGCCCAGGAGTTTTGGAATTGCTTGGTCGCGCCCGCAACTGTGTGTGGTTGGAAGTCGCGCTTGCGATCAAGCTGCGGTCGGGCCGCGACCAAAACATAGCTTCAGGTCCTCTGGCTGGAGAGGTGAATGCATTGCCCGAAATGGGCCACGCGGAGGGGTCACGGTCAACACAATCGCGCCCGCGGTATAGGTGGTCGCACCCACGACCAGTTTTTCCTTGAGTTTGTGGCTGTGATATATGTGGTCGCATAAGCGATGGGCTTATTATATAACCTATCGATTTGTTACAATTCAACCATCCCCACCATTGTGGTTGATCCTCTCCTTTTTGATAGTATCATTGAGATATGTTTTTTTTGTGCTATTTCTCAATTTATAGAATGTATAAAATGAACACTAGAAGATGGTAAATATTGGTCCTAGGGTGGAAAATTTGCATATGGCATGTAGAGGATTATGGTTGAAAATTTCATATCTAATTCATGAAGAACTATGTTTCCTCCTGTATTCTTTTCTTATTTTTTAATGTTATTTTTGATATGTCGACAGAAGGAATAATATAATTTTGTCCAAAATTTTGTTATTGTAATGAAAAATTTTATTATTTTTATTTGCGTGTTGCTGCACCAAAAAATTTTAAAAAATTAAGAAAAATTTAAAAAATAAAAAATAAAATCTATATTGTAATTATTTTATAATTATCCCACTGAATTATAATTTTCACAATTATTAATTGCTCTAATTTTAAATTCCTACGTAATGGAAAGCCCAAACCACAGTTAAAGGCCCCTCAAAAAACAATTCAACTAGTTACCAAACAATAGAAAAAAGAGATTGATGTTTAATTATTAATTGGACAAATCTATATTGCAGTTAATAAATTATTTAATGAAAATGATATGATAGATAAATTTGATTATACAAGCCTACTTAGTAATTTTGTTGTTAAAAATGTAAGAAAAGTAATCCTACTTAGCACTTTAGCCTTAATAAAAGTTTTGCAAAGTACATGCAATTATATATATATAAGGACAAGGGGTAGTCAGTTTTAAATTATTAATCCATGCCAAAATGAAGTTTTAAAAGTACCAAATTTGTGTTCTTCTAGGAACCTATAGGGCCCCCATAGAGTGTCAGATGCCCAAAGTAAGCCCCCTTGTTTCCTTCATCTTTCATATCATACAATTTTCTACTGTTTGTAAACTCGTATGTATGAGGATTTATATCCCCTCCACTTGGACTCTTAAGTGCAATATTCCTGAAGTATGCATTATATCCGGTGCTCTCAATTAGAAAATGACCTCTCCCCATTGCGGGTTTAGGGGTGCCAAATGGACTAAATACCTCTCCTCCCCATTCAGCATATGAAGCTAAGTTTGCTAATCCACCGCCAAGTATTCTCTTTGGCCAAAATCCAACATTGGTATTCGCAACTCCAAGCCACCAGTTTCCATTAGCTAGGTCTTATACATTTTTACATGGATATCAAAATTGAGTAATTGACAAAAGAACACAAATTCTATTTCTTTACCACTAATTACTTAATTATGATTTTTGTTTCATAATTATTGATGTAATAATTATTTGACACAATGGTAGCATGACTTAGGAACTTGTGATCTGCCAATACAGTGGTCTAGGTGTGGACTTTATGTATATTAAGAGTTTTCAAATTTTACCTGCAAGATGTAGATTTCCATCTTAACCGATGTCCCTCCACGTATAGAGACCTTTCCAATTGCTGAACCAAGAGGTATATCTGTATCCACAATCACAAATCCCGGACAATTTGTATTGAAACAATGAGATTGACCTACCTGTTTGGTAGAGAAACATATAAGAATATATTGTAAGAGCTACTAAGAAATATAGTCAATTAAGTAATATGCACCCAAAAGCAGTGATACTTACATTATGAATAGTCGAGTCCGTGCGTCACCAAACAGAGATGGATCCACCTGAGACAAACCAAAAACATAATAAAAACAAATGCTTTTGTCTATGTGAAGCTAGTTTTTAATTCTGAAAATTGTTTGTAAAAGAAGTAAGAAGTTAAATTTACAAGAAGCAAGAAGATCAACTTACCCTCCACCCGACTTGTAAGCTATCAGGCCCATTTTGAATCATCATTCGCCCTGCACTATATTGTTTACCCACGACATCTGGTTGGTGTACACTAAGCACCGCTGACGCTCCACTGTATTTGTTTGGACCATCTATTGTCTCAGCTATGGCATACTGGGTAATAAAAGTCCAAAACATGTGTTACTTTTGTATTTTCCCTTTAACCTTTTCCACCGCGAGAATCTGTACATATCCATATTGTTGGGAGGAAAACCAAAGGCCAATTCGAAATACCCGAATCAAGCACAAAATAGCAGAAGTAATTTTTCTCCCTTTTTGTGTGAATCTATTAGGAAACAATTTGAATAGAGCACAATATATATATAAAAGGCAAGAGCAATTTTTACATGGAAAACCTTCCCACTGTGAGAAGGAAAAAACCACGGGACTGTAGTCTACCAAATATCTCCACTATCAAAAAATAATGGGTGTACAAGAGTTATCTCTAGTTAGAACTAGAGGCAAACAATCAAGAACAACTACAAATAAGTTTTTCTCGCAACCAAAAAACTAGTTACAAAGTTTAGGAAAGATCTCACAAAAACAGGGTACTGTTCACGAGCTAGAAAACCAAATTCAGAATGCTCCAAATCTGATCTCCACCGTTCAAATCTTAGAGCCTTGAGTGTGAACTCGCCTACCAAATTTCAGCACAATCGAACCACAAATGCTTGCCGATTGAACTGCTTGATCAAAACTGGATAGAGTTTATCAAAAAACTGCTTGGCCCCCTTTTTCCTCTTTGTTTGGTGGTTGCACTCTACTCTCTCTCGAGGGTAGTAGAGAGGGTTTTTGTCTCATTACACATGGGCCAAAAACCAACAAAAAAACATTATCCGTTTGGTTTAATTTTAGAATTATAATTTGAGTGTAGAGTTATGTTTTGAGTTTTGAGTTTTTGAATCATGATTTGAAAAGAGAAAATTTGTTTAGTTTTGAGTTTTGAAATAATTTGTAATTTATTTTTATTTTTTTTGATTGATTGATGTATAGAATATGAGAGAATGTGAGAGGAGAGAGGAGAAATGAGAAAGAAAAAGTGATAGATTAATAATAAAAATAAAAATAAAAAGAGGAGTTTTGAAAGTACTTTTGAGTCGTATTTTAAAAATATGTTTGGTTAACAAGTTGCATTCAAATCATGATTTAAAAACAGAGTTGAGTTTTGAAAAGTAAACCAAACGCTACCATAATCTCTCCAGAGGGGTGATTGGGTCCTCTACCCCTACAAAACCCCACATGACCCCCACAAATCTAGACCACTCATGATGCACCCCATACATACATGGAGAGCTAGGATGACTTTGGGGGTGTGGGGTCATCTAAAGGGGTCCCAAATATTTTTCATCTCTCCATGTGGGCTTGAGACTCATATGGGCTTTACCAAATATTTAGGCCATCCTCCACATACAAGGGAAACCCAACCCAACACACACACACACACACACATATATATATGTATGATCTTACTTTTTTTGTTGATTTTTTCCCCCTCTTTTCATTCAAAAAACGCATTGTGCCCTAACTATAAGATTTAATATTTAGTGTTTTTGGTTGTGCAGATTCAAGCGATGTAAACAATCACGTCTACAAGTAAATTTATTATCAAAAGTTTGCCTAAAACTTTCAACAAGATGAGGCTAAACATAGCTTAAAAAAATGAGGACTAAAATCAATTTGTAGGATCAAAAAATGTGGTTAGAGTGTTTTATGTGTCTGTTGGCAGCTCATTCAAAAAGGTGATTCATAGAAACAAATAAAACCAAATATAGAAAACAAGCAATAGTGCAAAACTAGTATTGTGAAGCTATATAATCTTGATTGACTAGGATAACTTGCATCAGCACCACCGGTATCATCTGCAGGAGTCATTATTTTTTAAGCAAGTTTCTCTCTAATGAGATCTTCTTTAGTAGTTCTTCTAATTGGAACTATTCCAATCAAGCAACCTCCGCCCTTTAGTCCTATATGTAGAGGTTTGCTATCTTTTGAGGAAACTTGATCTCTTGATCTATTGGGTAATGAAGTGGGCTTCATCTGCAATTCAACTCAAATCAAAAAAGGTAAAGGAGACTTGCACATAAATTGATCACATAATAGATTACAGAAAATTCACACGAGTTGGATTTTACTGTTGGGCACGTGCATGTCTTGTTTTCTATGAGCCCCATACAATTATTAGTGTTGGGTGTGTGTATCAAATTTTGTAAGATCCATACTATATTTTGGGTTAGGTTGTGAAATCAAGAGTTCACTAGTAATTCAATGTGTAGGGTTTTACTAATTGTATGGGACTAACATTTCTATGGTTTGCCAATAAATATGAATCTTCTCTACCCTCTCCTCTCTTTTATTGATTCTTGTCCCAAAATTATATTTTATCTATTGGATTTGATCAATACAATTATTCCCTTTGCTAATAAAAAGAAGTATCGTAGAGGTGTGAGATTGAGAGGGTCTATAAAGATGTAGGGGATATGAAAAAATTCCTTGGACAACAATAGTGAGTAAGTAAGCACATGTAGCTTCTAGAATCAGTTAATCTTAAGTAGGAAAATGGGTAGAGTTTCAAGACTTTGGTATTGGTGTCAAATTTTAGTGGTTTTTGGTCTTATTGTTGTACTTGCTATGATTCATAGTATATTTCTCTTTTGTATGCAAATCTTTGTGATTTTTCCTATTAAGTGTGTGCATATGGATGTGCTTCCAGTCGAATTTAGGATGTGCAATAATCCCAACACCTAATGTGCGAACTACAGTGTTCTGTAATTTATTTTGTTCTTATAGAGTGTTGAATAAATAATTAAGTAGCCTTCAATTATGTGTTGGAGATAAGAGGATGTATGGAGACAAACTTGAAAATGAAAAGTGTGGTTCTTCAGTAAAGGATGATCAAATGCAAGTTGTTTGTAGAAATCACGCAATCATATATATCTCCATAATTATTCTGTAAATGTTACAATCTTTCTGTTAATTTTTATATACAATTGTTCAATTCATGAAAGGTTGTTCACAATTTTGTGCAAAAATAATAATACCATATTTTGTATTCTCAAGTTCAGAACGTCAAATTAGATGGTTGCAATTCAAGACATCCATGATATTAGGCCTAAGATGCCTATTAATATCTGCCATTTGATTTTCATAGAAAATTTAACTAGACAATATTGGAATTGGATGTCCTCGAAACTAATCCGAGGACATCCTATGAAACCGGCTCAACTTAAATTTTTATTTATTGTATTTGAGACAATAGTTTGTTGATGTCAACAACTTTATGTTCCGATTTAAAATTGAAGAGATAGATTTTTTTTAACCCAATAAATAACTTTTCATTCAAAAATTAGTTTAATATTTTATTGTTAATTTGGTATAAATTTAATTCATTCCACATTAGAGACAAAAAGGATCCCATGCATACATAGAGATTGTGTTTGTTTGGGATTGTCCTATATATCCTTTATATGGTTATTATTAAGTTCCATAAGAGGTAGACACAAAATATGACATTAAGTATGGGATATGATTGATTATTGAGCTCCATTAGGTGATGAGATACCAAATGAGAGATTAAAAGGGTCTACATTAGTAAAAACACCAAAATATTCTCCCATTATGGGTCATTACACTACATATGTATGTCTAGTGTGATTCCAGACAAACATGGGATATGGTAAGATTTAACTTCCCAATCCATGAATATTTCAAATTGGGATAATATATGCAATTGATAATAGCAACATCACTTATGACAAGTCTATTAATCAAATATAATTTGCTCCCATTAAAAAAACATAGCAAAATTGAACTAAGGCGTGTTTGGATTTTAAATTTATATATGAATTTGAAAAGGGAAATAGAAAACATGAGTGACAAGTGAATCAAATATAATTATACTTTACCTAACTATTTCATTTCTCTATCTAAATTAGTGATCCAAACACAGTCTAATGTTTCTAATAATAGTTGAGAATAAATACTTGTATAGTCTTGACTGCTAGCTTGTTGAGATGCTTAAGTCACTCCTCCAACTCCAAGTCTTCTTCTTTAGTTAACGGAATCGTAATAAAATACACACATGTTCTTTAAAGTATGTGTTTCTTGTCACTCGTATCACTTTGGTCCTCAAAGTTTTTAATTTTGTCAATTTGGTCATGAAACATTAATGAAGAAAATGAAACATAACCATACAATATGAAATTGATAAAATTGATACTTTAGAGACCAATACGACACAAAGTATACATTTTTAGGACCATAGTAACATTTGTTATAGTGACCCCGGTCTTTTCCCATTTGATTATTGTATCCGGACTTACGTTCCGTGGATTCCGCTGTTATATTTGTTGTTGTTGTCCTTTAATTCCTTATTCTTGGGTTATAGGATGTGTTTAGCGAGTTGGTTGCGATTGGTTGGGTTTAGAAACCAAGTGCATGTTCGATTCCACAAGCTCGGCGAGCTTCTCTTCGCTGGGGCGAGGTCTTCGTTTTTGGTTCTTCGCTCGAGCGAGAATTTCTTGGCTCGAGCGAGAATTGCGTCGATGCTAGACAGAGCGGTGTTATTTGCTCGGCGAGTCTTTCTTGGCTCGGCGAGATTATATGTTTGGTCGCTCGGCGACTGAGTCTTCCTTCGGCGAGCTGTCGGACTTAAATCTGCGGCGTGTTTTAATTCGATTTTGAGCCCCTTTCATATTCTAAACCCTAGGTTCTGAGTTCTCTCTCTCCCAACTCACTTTCTTCCCTAGGATTGATCTATCTAGAGTGGATTTCTACCTAGTTCCTTCACAAATAAGATAGAGGAGAGTGAGGGCTTTCATTTAATCTGAGCAATTGTTGGTTTGGAGCACTTTGAAGTTTGGGCATCGTCTTAATCTTCTTCCTTGGGTTCATTTCTTGAGGTAGGGATTTCCTACTCCATTTATACGCTTTAATCCTAAGTGTTGGTATTTTGGTATGTGGGGGTAGTTTAGTAATTTTGGTATGTGGGGGTAGTTTGGTAATTTTGGAAGAAACCTTAGGGTTTTGGTTTAGATTAAATTGTATAATTAATTTAAAGGAATAATGTGGAATTTGGTTTAATTCATGGAATTGGGAATGTTGAATTTACATTCATTGATGTATTTATTTCTTGTTTAGAAATAACTGTTTTGGGCTATCGGTGGAGGATAGCCATTGATTGTTGTAGACCTTGCATGTGGCTTAGGTATAACTGGAATTATGTCATTTATGTTGTTGTTGAATTATCTGAGAACATTACTTGTATTGATTATGTGTTGTATATCGCAATTGCGTGTTTCATTGCATATGCATGTTGTTTGGAGAAGATAGGGGATGAACTCCACGGTTTAGGGGAAGATAGGGGATGGACCTCTAAACCGGATTTATTAGGAGGAGATAGGGGATGGACTCCAGTAGCATCACTCTTACGTGTGCTTATTGATTAATAGACATATGTCTATTTATTGTTGATATGATACATCACTAAAATGTGTATCAGTTGGGAAGTATGGAAGTGAATTGATTATGATTGATACAATACCAACATGTGTATTTGTTATGGTTAGGTCTAACTTGAATTGTTATTCCTGTTGAAATGGAAGTAATGGTAATAAAAGATGAAACCCTGTTGAGTTATTTGGCCAGGTTCTGAGCCATAAGTGGAAAGTAAAATGTGCCATAGACAATGGGTCATAGGCAGTGTAGACATTCGTGTCATGAATATTGTAACTCGATTATAGTGTGTTAACCATGTACCAGATGCTAATACTTTAGTTAATTCTTATGCTTGGTTTAGTATTTCTCTATTGGGCTGTGGCTCACCCTATATGGGAACTTTATTTTCAGGTTCAGGTGGTTCACTACCTCCAAAGACTTAGCTTGTGAGGATTTGGACTTGAAGATTTGTTTTATTTGTTTTAGTTGTTTTATTTAAATTATGTAAACATTCAAGCCTAGGGCTTTATTTGTTTTGAGTTAGAACTCATGGATTTGTGTCCAAGTGTTGGCTTGGCAAGATGTAAGCCCGTAGGGCATTTATTTTGATGTTTTATTTCATATTACTCTGATGATTTAAATGAGATAATGGTTTTCTTTTAATAATGCATGCTGTGTTTTATGTTTAATGGGTTTAGTTTTGAGGGCGTTACATTTATAATTATTTTTTCTTAACGATTTAAACATCCGTTTTGAGATTATATTAATTTGACTCAAATTGACAATTTGGAATAGCAAAATGACAAAATTAATTTTTTTTTTTTGATCTACTAAAATCAGTTATTAGTTGTTAGATTAACACCTTTAAAAGTTAGCCTACCCACCTTTTGCAAATTCAACTCTCTCTAAGAAGAGTTGAATGACCTTCCCTAGGGTCTAAGCTCTTAAAAAAGTCAGTGGTTAATTAGGTTAGGCCTAATTGATTGACAAAATTAAAAATTAAGGGACCAAAATAACAGCATTACTAAAAGAAGTAGTTTTTGCGACCGCTACAAGTCGCAAACAATAAAAATACAATCGCAAAAGATCTTTTCTGACGGCCCATCTTGACGACAAATGAGGGTCATAAATGTGGAATAGCAAATACTTTTACAACCGCAAAACAACAGTCTCAAACTATTTGTGATCACCCAACCTACTTATGGTGACTAATGTTTTACCATCCCAAAAAGTTCAAAAGATGCCTACAATGTATTAGCGACCATCTTGTTACCGTCGCAAAAAAATATATATATATAAAAAATAATAAAAATGTAACATTAAGCACTTTGGGAATAGCTATGGCCAAAACAATATCCATTAAGCACCAACAAGAAACATAACAATGCAACATTCACTCAAGCGGTGAAATGGGACTTGGCAATATAAAAAACACTAAAAATGAAAAAAATAAAATAAAATAAAAAACACACCATGCCCCTTCCGAGCTCTTAAGTAACTTGCTCACAAACAATAATCAAGTGTCAATGTTCAAGAATAGTGTCTCAGGAGCCTTATTAATCCATTAAGCTTCAAATAAAACCAAATAACTAGCTTCAAACAAAGCATAAAATATTATCTGAAAAATTTCCATGCCAAATGAAGATGTTCAATTAAAGAGGCCCTGCGAAAATCCCATTCTCCCACTGCTCACTCCACTTCATAATCGACAGTAATTAATGCAATAAAAAACAATTAGAACCTATACTAAATGAGGTGCCTTTAGTATTATTTAGTCTTACAATAATCAAAAAACGATCGTATACATCAAAATGGTTACAATATCTATTGGAATGCATCATCAGTATGTGTTAGATGGTCAGCGACTTCAATTTTGATTTTATTTGGTTTCTTCTTACTGGAAAAACCCAGAAGCGAACTCTGTCTAGCTCAAGAGTGAAAGGTTAACAAAGACATTTTTAACAAAAATAAAATCCCCTGCACAATTGCTTCATCCTCAATTCTCGGCTTTGTACGTTGCACAGTATTTATGAAAAACGCATGTCGTTTGTTTGTATTCGAGTTGAAAAGGTGAACTAAACAAAGCCAACAACAGATCACAAAAGATTTCAATGAAAAAAACTATAATTTGGATTTGGAGAGCAGTTAAAATGTGCCATTATTTACTGAACCATCTGCCACTAACGTACTTACATAGGTTCACCAAATCACAATGCAACAATTTCCCTCCAGTTTACAAGAGACCGATCCACAAAAGGTGAGGAGCCCTGTTTTTTTTTTTTTTTTCATCAGGCTGAGTAAGAAAGAAACACAAAAGCTAATCGTGACCTCCACAAACATACTTCCTACAAATCAAAAGTAGGATTATAATTTTATCCTACGAATTGCACATGACCATAGACAGACCAACCTGCCAATACCATTAATTCAACATTCTTACATCAATTTATCATAACACCATCAATTCAAGAACAATCTGATACAACACTACAATATATGATTCAAGATTGAATAATAGCACACGCAACACTATAGACACAATGGCAAATCCATATGATCGAACTCATCAACATACCTTGAAATGAACTCGGAGATCGGAGCCCCTAGCTTTGCACGCTGAAATAAAAAAGGCACCAGAAAACACACACACACACACAAAAATCAAATAAAACCCATGATTTAGCAAGCACAATTGCACCGTTTAGAAGCTGAGAAAATGGAGGAAAACATTCAAGAAAATTAGAACAAAATAAAAAAAGGCCAATTCTTGTGAAACTCAGCATCGACAAAGTTTAGAGAACTTCACTTGGTGGGATTGTCCGGTTCATTTGAATACTTCACCTGAAACATCAACACAACGCAAAACAAAACAACAAATTGCATTGACATACATGTATGCATTAAACTACCTACCATCAATATTTGTCTTCAGCCAACCTAACAAAATTTTGTTTTGAGTACACAAATTTTTTTATTTTTTATTTTTATTTTTTTTATTTTTTAAGCCTACAAAACTAGGGGGATTTTGATCAAGTTAAGCATAAATTGTAACGCCCTCAAAATTAAACCCATTAAACATAAAACAAGGCATGCATTATTAAAAGAAAAACATTATATTATTTAAATCATTAGAGTATTTTGAAATAAAACATCAAAATAAATGCCCTACGGGCTTACATCTTGCCAAGCCAACACTTGGACACAATTCCATGAGTTCTAACTCAAAACAAATAAAGCCCTAGGCTTGAATGTTTACATAGTTCAAATAAAACAAATAAAACATATAAAGCAAGTCTTCAAATCCAAATTCTCACAAGCTAAGTCTTGGGAGGTAGTGAACCACCTGAACCTGAAAATAAAGTTCCCATATAGGGTGAGCCACAGCCCAGTAGAGAAATACTAAACCAAGCATAAGAATCAACTAAAGCAGTAGTACCCGATACATGGTTAACACAAGATAATCAATTTACAATTTATTGACACGAACGCCTACGTTGTCTATGACACATGGTCTATGACACCTTTTACTTTCCATTTACACAGACATGGCTCAGAACCTGGCCAAACAACTCAACAAGGATAACAAATCCGGTTAAACCTTTCTTATAACATAATAAACACACATGCTGGTGTTATATCAATCTCAATCAACTTCACTTCCATACTTCCCAACTGATACACATGGTGGTGATGTATCATATCAACAACAAATAGAAATATTTCTATTATCAATAAGCACACACAAAAGTCATGCTACTGGAGTCCATCCCCTATCTCCTCCCAACAAATCCGGTTTAGAGGTCCATCTCCTATCTTCCCCTAAACCGTGGAGTTCATCCCCTATCTCCTCCAAAACCAAATGCATATGCAACATAATCAATACATGCCATATACAACACATAATTAATACACGAATGTTCTGTATTAACTCAACAGTCAAACAATTGACTCAATTTAGGTTATATCTAAACGCATGCAAGGTCTACAACAATCATGGCTATCCTCCACCGATAGCCCAAAACAATTATTTCTAAGCAAGAAATAACTATAACAATAAATGTAATTTCGATATTCTCAAAGGTAAGTATTTAAACTACCAAATACATCATTAAACCATTAACTTTCGATCTCATGAATTTAACCCACTATCACAATCTTCCCTTAAATTAATTATATAAATTAATCTATGACAAAACCCTAAGGTATCTCCCAAAATTACCAAACTACTCCCACATACCAAAATACCACTACTTAGGATTAAAACATATAAATGGAGTAGGAAATCCCTACCTCGAAGAAATAGCTCAAAAAGGAGAAGATGAAGATGATGCCCAAAACTTCAAAATGCTCCAAACCAACAATTGCTCAGATTAAATGAAAGCCCTCACTCTCCTCTACCTTTTTAATGAAGGAACTAGATTAGATATGCACTCTAAATAGATGAAACTTAGGAGAGAAGATGAGTTGGGAGAGAGAGAACTCGGAACTTAGGGTTTAGAATCAAAAGCGGATGAAAAACTGCCTAAAAATCCCGCTGCTGCGTATTTAAACATAATAGGCTCGCTCGAGCGAAGACCTGGTCGCTCGAGTGACCAGACACAGAAAAACCTCGCTCGAGCGAAAATAAGCTCGCTCGAGCCAGAAAACACTGCTATCAGGTCTAAGTACTAGACGCACAGCTAGCTCGAGCGAAGGAACCCTGGCTCGAGCGAAGAAACAACAACAAAGACCTCGCTCGAGCGAAGAAGAGCTCGCTCGAGCGAACAAGCCAAAAACTGGACATCAACATTTGGTTTCTAAACCCAACCAACCTGCAATCAACCTGCCCAACAAATCCTATAACTCAAAACTGAAGAATTAAAGGACGACAACAACAATATGACAACGGAATCCACGGAACATAAGTCCGGATACAATAATCAAATGGGAAAAGACCGGGGTCGCTATATAAATTAACTACCTTGCACATGTTAACATATTTAATTGCCAGATTGATTACAAAAGGCACCAAACACGAAGACAACCATAAAAACAAACCCATATAACCATCAAGACTTGATATAGAAACAATTTCAATCAATACAAAAGCTGTAAAGACAAACCATTTGAAAGAACATTTAAGATTGAATTTATTGGACTCAAAAAGTTTTTTGGCTTCTTGTTACATTGTCTTATTGTATCATAGAGGTCCATCCAAATCCAATTATCATTCAGCATATCACATATGTACCCTTTCTATTACACATTATTTGGGTAGTCAATGGTATATAGCCAGTTCAATCCTACAACAAATATGCAAAAGGCATTGACACTTGCCTCCTAATATATACATTTTCTCTGAATACAAACAATTCACCATCCGGCACCTACAATATGTTAGTATAATGTGTTAATAATTTCCATATGTATATATACAAATTGATAAAACGTAAAATTCATCAATTTGAAAGCATTACACCTCTCTCAAGCTCGTACTCCCAGACACATCCTGTGACTCTAAGAACACAGGTTCTCGATCGTTGTAGTGAACCTAGACTTAACGTCTTGTGTCACACATTGTGTGATCTCATCAATAAATGAAGGGGCTGCTGATGAAATTATATATATGACAATATGAAATTGAGTAATATCCTCAACTTAAAATTAGAGAAGGGGGACATGTTGGAGGATCCATAGAAACCTAAGAAATGCCTGAAACTACAAGTTCCTGAAATTATAATAGACATCAAAGCGAAATGCCTAAAATTATGAACATGCATATTGGGGGTATCAACGGGAGCTTATCATACACAGGAAGCGAGCATTTCAATGTTCATACCACATTATAATCACACCAGATATAAGCCAACGAAAGCATCCATTCCTGAAAACATAAAAACTAAATAATGCAGGCACACACTTGTGAATATTGGTTTAACTACATGGAGTTAAGTTGCAGGCCATACTCCCTAGATATAAGATGTTTCTCCTCTCAAGGAGTAACATCTTTATCATCCAAAACTCATGCTCGGCATCTTCAAGCAAAAATACAGAAAAAATTAATCACAAAACCAATCAAGTTAATACTAACACTATGAAATTCTTCAACAATTTGCAATTTTAACCATTCAAAAATCAAGGAGTAACATGATTATCATCCAAAACTTCAAAATCTTCTTTGGTTTAGTTTTCAAATTGAAAAAAAAATCGAAAAAATAAAAACTAGATTGAAGAAACTAAAAGAAACCAAGCTTATTCATAAACTCAAAGCACATATTCCAAAGAGCTAATCTATGTAATATATCTGTAAATTGCCTCAAAACACAACTTTGCTAATACAAACTCAAATAAAAAGCTATAAAGTTAAGACAAATTACTATACCATTATACATATATATACATACAACTATCCAAACTCAATTGATCATTAATCTAAGCAAAATTATGATTCAGGAGAAATTTCCCTGTTCTGCCAGCCAATTTAAAAAATTCAAAACTCTCTCCCCTCCATTTTTCAATTTTGCATCAATCAAATAATAAATTGGAGCATATACAACCATTTCATACATACTTTTGCTATCATGAAACAAATTCGATTTCATATCGAAAATAGAACAGCTAAAGAAATCAAAATTTATGAGAAGAAGGTTATATATATATCTTCAAATAAATGAGTACACAATTAAATATCACTTTTTAGGACAACTGTACATTATTAAATATCAACAAACACCACCAATGCAATTCTATTGCAACACAAAACACTTACAAACCAAACATGACAAAGATAATAATAATAATAATTCGAATTCAGAACTAAAAGTAGGGTTCAAAGCAATGCTATATATATAGAGAGAGAGAGAGAGGTGAGAATTGGAAGGTGAAGCGATAACAATTAAGAATTGAATGGTTCAACTTGTACCTATAGCAGATGAGAAATGATTGGTTCGAACCAAAGCTTCGTTGAAAGGTGAGCTGAGTTACATGTGCATGTGACTAGAGAGAGAGAGAGAGAGAGTCGATTAATGAAGCAATGATCGAATTCTGTGAGTTGAGATGATAAGATGATAAGAAACAAGTGATCGATGTAGAGGCGAAGAAGTTGAAATCTGAATGAATGATTCAAAGAGACTCACCGAGGCGAGAGAGAGAGAGAGTTCATAACGTTGAATGACCATGGAGATCCATAGAGCGAAAGCAGAGGCGAAATCGAGAGAGGAATCAGATTCTCTTCTTCAGACACGATCGAGCGAAATCAAATTCGGTAAATGAGAGTCTAGGGCAAGTTTTTACACAATTTGGGGTTTAAGTAAAAAGGAAAATAAAAATAAATAAATAAATAAATTGGGCACATGATGAGTAAAACGAGATTTTTATGTAAAAAGTTATATGTTTCGCCATTCCTAATTTGCTTCGGCGTTGCAAATAATTTTTTTTTGCGACAGTCAAACAATCAATCGCAAAAAAATAGACGCAAAAAGCTATTTTTCTAGTAGTGAATGAATCTATATTTTACAAACTAAAATTGTAGTTTATCCTTTAGTTTTTTATGTAATGTGGAAAAAAACAAATGACACCTGTGTTTGGCATTAAATTAGAATCGTATTGAAGTCGTGAAACTTTGAACAATGAATATCCATGTACCTGAGACGTATGCTAGCCCTATTACTAAAAAAAATACTTTTTGCGACCGCTATAAACAGTCGCAAATAATAAAAAACAGTCGCAACAAACCTTTTTGCGACGGCAAATAGGGGTCGCGAATAGGGGGTGGCAAATACTTTTTGCGACAGCAAAGCAACAATCGCAAATTATTCGCGACCGCCTAGACTACTTATAGCGACCACTATTTTGCCGTCGCAAAAAAACAAAGAAAAACACTAACATGATTTTTGGCGACCATTTTGTTACCGTCACCAAAAAAAAAAAATCCATTAAAATGTAACGTTAAGCACTTTAAGAACAACAATGACAAGAATTCAGATAGCATAGCATTGTAGTTTAATCAAGCATTCCATTTGAGTTTCAAAATTGGAGCCATATGTGAAAGTTATTACAACTAAAAACTTGGAAAAAATTCTTTTATGAAAAAAATACAATCCAAATAGAATGCTAGTAAAGTCAAAATCTACAATGCTGGTGTTCACCACTATATAAGGTACCGGTTGAATTCCAATTTGTTACCATGGAGATATATGTTCCTCAAATCCAAGCTTGCACCTGATCAGTACACATTATGAGGGGGAATAGATTAGAACACAGAGTACCCAATTTCTAGATCTTTCTTTAGATATAAAGCCTCAAGCAGAGCAAACATTGCAAAGAAATTATGGAAATCAAAATAAATAGCCAGAACACAACCCAGATGCCATTTGCAAAACAGAACAAGAGTGGTTCCATATGGAAACAGCTATGATGAGTGCATGTACCTCTCTTCTAATGATAAACCAGCTGTGCCCAAATTTCTAACTCAAATATATATCTTCAATAACAAATGATTTCAGATTAGATAGATGTTAGTTGGAAAAGATTAAAAAAAATGTCCTATCAATCGTGAATAAAATGAGGATAAAAGCCCTCATTTCCACCAATGAACCCAATCAGTCATGGTCGATGAACACAATACATGCAAGCAAAGAGAGATTTGTGCCACGTTGTGTCACATAATCATAGTTAATGACACATAAGGATCTTTTGAGGATATGCGAGAGAATCCATATACCTGAATTTGACTTCTATTCCCAGCAGTGATATTTGATATTGTCCGGCAAGCTTATTTCTTGATGCTTTTTTTGTGATTTTGTGTGAGAAGTTGATAGAGACAATGGAGGACATATTTGTTAATCACAAACCGAAACAAATTAAAAGAATTAATTTCTCATGTGGGGGAAAAGTATATAAAGTTTGTCAATGTCAAACAAATGAGAGAGAGTGAGAATTTCAATCTTTCTCAGCACTCTCATTCCTCTAAAATGCAATTTTACGTGCTAAATTAATTTTTTTTAAAATGATCTCAGCATTCAACTCTTCTAGTACAAGGAGCAAAGTAAAAATCTTACATTATTTTCACTTTGATAAAGAATGACTTAACTAGAAGTTCAAAAAAAAAAAAAAACAGGGCTGGGTCATGTACATGTAGAGTATAAAACCAAATTTTCTATTCTTATCCAAGCCAGAAGCCTTCTCCTTGTTCCTTTTTTGATTTATCAATAAAAAATTTTTGTTGTTGATTAAAAAAAAAAAGAATCAGAAGCCTTCTCTAGGAAGTCCTTTTCCATCCATCTTTTTCACTACCAGAATGCCAAAACAAATCTACTACAATAAGTTGTAATATATTAACAAATATGGTAATTGTATTGATTACAAGAATATCATCTTTGATGTTAGTATTAGTACAGAATGCAGTGAATGAATATGAAGAATGGAAAATATTGCATCAAACTGATATTATGGTAAGAACTAACAATACAGAAGTAGAAATCATTAATACCTGAGTTTGGGCATCATCACCATTAACAATGTTTCCCACTGCCCTAAGTGTGAGTATAAGAACGGTAGGAGATGGATGATTTGTGAAAAACAAAATTTAGTTAGTTAGTTAGTACTACTTTTAAAAATCTGACCACTATAAAGAGAATCACACATAATGAAATTTAGCCCTGAGAAAAGAAAAAAATATTCCACTAATTTGCAAAAAATGAGAATTTTTTCTATAGAACTAATTCTAGAAAACTAAAAGACATACCAAATTTAAAATCAATGTCATAATGAAGAAGTATGAAGCAAATAGGAACATACAGCAGAAGCTCCATAAGTCGTGGACAGACACATGCCTCAAGCACAGCTTGAATTTTGTCATTTCGACTAAGATGAGAATTTTCCTGGGAAACTTCATCTGCAGATGGTATAGGTGGGGACCTGGTTCTTTTTGGGGCCTGAGCATCCACATTCTTGGTTGCAAAATTTTTTTCTAGAATCATAAGGTAAGACTGCAGGTTGGTTTTGGCGAGTCCATGAGTTGCTAAAATTGCCTAGCAACCTTGCCTGGTTACACCATACAAGGGGAGATATGGCAATTCTGTATGACAAATCAACAGCATAATTAGATAAATCTGGGGAAAATTACACATATCTTAAGATAAACTATGTGCTACTAACTAAGGGATGTACAAAATGAACAGAAAATTCTCTTAATAAAAAGCACATGACTTTAACCATTGAACCAACAATGGTAATATTCTTTACTATCATTTTACAACAATGAGCAACCAAAAAAATACCAAAAGCGCTCTACGAACCACAATTTTGACAATTTTTAGACAGGTATTTAGTAAGATACTATATGATTGACATGGGATGAGGCAAAGCAGGCCTCCTAAACCCAAAATGAGCCCACATCTACACCTGTTAAAAGGGCTTCGAACCCCATCCAGTATGGATATTCAAAGCAGGTTACCTAATAGTCCCAATATATGCCCATCCCAGAGCGTTGTCAAGGTACTTGTATCCCAAACCTTAACTTGACCATGGGTCCTAATGCACGATATCCGTGGGAGTGCAGTGCAAAGACAAGACATGTTATAATTAAGAGATCTGTGGTTTTAACTATATACCAGATCATATAATTTTGGACCTATTTATTCATGATTTTATCCCAAATTTTCATCAAAAGCAACCAACATCTACAATAGCAATGTCATAGAACATGGTGCATAATAGACAAAACATTCAATGTTTTTATCCTCCAGATGCAGTGGAACTTGTTATTGGATTCTAACCTTTCACTTGCATTGCTTGAGTACGAGCAACATGTTTAAATTTTCCATAACATTAACAAATCTGTGATAGAACGAGCACCGCCCACGACCTGAAGAGCCTGAGTTTATGTTACAAATACCTCTGAGTTTCAACAAAAGGACCAAAATTGTCAACAAAATAATGGTTTTCTGGGGAAAAAGGCGGTGGTCATGGCCTCTGAGGTACAGGCTGCCTATGATCATTGAAGAGTGAATCTGAAGGCCTACCCAAATAAACAAAGCAAAAGTCGTTAGATACTCAAAATAAACTGCAATAGAAGACCATAAGTCCTAAAAATGCTATTTGTCATGTGGAACAAGTGATAGAACGATTAGAATGATTCAGTAGAATAATTCAGTAGAATGATTCACGATCCATGAAATAACATAACACACCCAGTACGAAATAAAATAAAAAAACACGATGACTTTTAGGATGCAAGAACAGTAATTTTGAATAAATTATACGAACCTGCCAGAACATGTAGTAACCTCTCCGCTAATGGGCATATATAAAGAATTCTTTTTCGGGTCCACTAGGCCAGAACTTATATGGAAACTTTAAGAAGATCTTCGTGTACACCATCACATCACATTTCTCAATGGCCTTCATTTTCCACCTCTGCTTCATAATTTTATTCATTTGTTAATTTTCGAGTATATAATAATAGCAATAAAGGAGAAGATCATGTCAGCAAACATTCTTAGGTGAAGGGACCACAACCAAGCATGTAGAATAATTTAAAAGTACTGTATATATTTTAAAATTATGTGAAGATGTTATACATGTGCATTGGTTGACAACTTCACGCAAAGAATTTCTAGGCACGAAGCTCAACCATTTAAACAATCCATAATACATATTTAGCATTGTAAGAAGAAGGAAAAAAAATTTCCATCAAACTAATAGAGAGTTTGTTTCACATGCATATTTTGAGAGTGGAGAAGGGAAAAAATTAGTCAAAGTGAAATTTCAATGTAAGAAGACAAAAGCGAACCTTGTTTTATCTTTTTATCTAAATTTCTTATTTAATAACACTTTAAATTAAATTAATTTAACTACCTTAATTTATTATTATAAAAATTAATCATCAAACTACTTTAATCTAGTTTTCAATTTTTAACTCAATTTTTTATTTTAAAAATAAACATACATATATTAATTGGAACTAGGTATCCTTCTTAGACACAAGAGTCAATCAAGGACACAATATATTAATTGTGTCGAGTATATAAGTCCATTAAATTCAATAACATTTTTTTTTTTGGTGGGTAAATTCAATCACAAACCTTATCACTATCACTGCAAGAAACCAAGGATGATGAAACTGCAGATGTATGTTGCATAGCCCTCTCCACCATCTTCAGGTGAAATTCCTGAGAAGGAACACGATGAAGGAATATTTTAGCCACACAAAGTGGCAAGAGATTTTATTTGCACAAGATATGGCCCAAACTTAGACTCAAAACAATGATATTTGTACATGCATAGATGCACAAGCAGTATACGAGTTTGAGCATGCACTTGAAACTCTGGCAATCGAGGAGTGCTTCTTTTTGGGAGTAATGATGACGGAGTTTCAGAGAATACAGTAACTTTTAATTTAGGCCAACATTAACATTATCAAAAGAGATAACGACAGTATAAATTACCTCCAAAGCAGAGCCACAAGCTATTATGACAAGATGAGCTTCAGGTTGTCAATGTCAATGGTTATTTCCTCCAAAACAGAAAAAAAATAAAATTTATCATAACCAAATCTTTCAAAGGCTATCATAAATAATAATTTACCATTTGTATTGCTAATCAGTGCTTGTTCATTCAAACACTTAGTACCAAACAATAACGTTAACAAAGTGATACATATATATATATATATATATATTGTAGGATACATCTCAGTTCTTACTTTCAGCATCTTCTTTGCCTTCTCAATTTCAAGAAGATGAGGATGACTTGCAACAAAAAATAAAAAAAATAAAAAGCATTAAACAAATATAATGTCCAAAAACTACATAAAACAAAGTGAAATGATCAATGTAACATATATATAATCAGCAGACCTTGAACCTAAATGTTCAGATTATACAGAGCTTAGAATTAGAAATCAAAACTCGAGAGATTCATGTATCTAATTGAGATAATCAAATCATCAACCACAACAAGCAACGTAAATTATAATTAAAATTCGAATCAAATCGTTTACCTGAACCGAAGCTTGAGTCCCAGCTGACGCGATCGCAGTCGCAGCAGTGCTTATCCTATCTAGAGCGTTGTTGTTAGTGCTTCTCATCTCTCTGTTTTTTTTTCTCTTTGCCCGATCAAACAATTAGCTTAATTTCTCTCAACAATTTTCTGTTTCATCGTCGATCAAGTCTCTTAGAGGCTGTATCTTTCTCAAGAAAATTCAACTTAGAAAATCAAATTTCGAGTCGAAAAATGAAATTGAAGATCAGAGAAACAGAACATGATGAAGAAAGTGAGAGACCGAGAGACAGAGATTTAGACCACTGGAGCTGCGACTATGGCGAGCAAGAGAGCGAGAGACAGTTTGTGAATGTCGTGAGAGTGAAAGGGGCTAGGGCATTGGTATATAAAATAAATAAAAGAAATAGGAATAATAAATTGAGCAAAGTAAAATCATGTAGTTTTGAACTACTTCCATTCATTTATTTTTTTGCATCCGCTTTTTTTGCAGTTGCAAATATTTGTTTTTGCGACGGTAATATAGTCAGTCGCAAAAGATTACACGCAAAATGCTAACTTTCTAGTAGTATTGCAATTGAAGTATTAGTGTGTATACACTTGGTACTAGGACGCACATTTTATATGGAGGAGAATGTTTAAGATTCGTAAAATTAAATTAGGATATTTAATCTAATAGCTGTATAGACGTCACCGCTTCAATTTCGATACAGAAGTTGGGCTTGATAGATTGGTTGTAAATATCTCTCTTACATATTGACCCAAAAAAAAAAAATACCCTTAAAAATATAATAATTAAATTTATTTCCAATGAAAAGAATTAATGAATTAAAAACTCAATCTCTTGCATTACTCCAATTTAATTTTAGTTGAAAACTGCAAAATATCAATTTGACTGGATTGGTGGCTAACCATTGGGTTTTTGATGGAGAAAAATTATACCAATGAGGTGATAAATTTATAATATAGGAAAATTCATTTTAAATTAGATAGTCTTATCAAAGTAACTTATTATTTTAAAATATCATTGTCATATTATTTTAATTAAATTATTTATGTAAAGTTTATTTTTGTAAATCGATTTCTTAATTTATTTTAATAAGAGTGCGAGAGAGCATTATTATTTATTTATTTTTGATAACTTGGTAACCACCAATCTCACTGTTTACTAACAAATGGTCCAATTAAAGTATGGACCACTACAACATTTTCTTAGTTTAGTGACATTTGAAAGTGCTACAAAACTATTAGTTTAATGACATTTTTTAGTCTTGTGGCATTTTGAACAAGTGCCATTTGTATCCGCGCCACGGTAGATACTTGCAAGTGCCACTACACCATCATGGCTAAAAACTTTCAATGACATTTTGATGTCATGGTAGATATTATTTGTGGCACTATCAAGCACCATTAAAAAAAGAGTTGGTAACACTTATAAGTGTCATTACACCATCAACAAGACTAAAACCTTTCAGTGACACTTTAATGTCATAGTAAGCACTATTCGTGACGCTATCAAGTGACATTCGTGACGATAATTCGTTGTAGAATAATTTGATCCGCTCTTGCGGAGACTCGAACCGTCAACCTCCTACACCATAAACCTTATACACCACACTCTTCCCACTACACCTCTATAACACCACATGATTATATATGCAACATATATTATTTATATAGTACATACATCCATATTCATATAAAAGTATATGTATAAATATAATTATTTTATTGAACATAATTTATGTAAAATAAACTATTTACTAGCAAAATAAAAAAAAAGACCACTTTTTGCAACTAAAAATATTTTTTAGTCGCCAATTCTATACTTTTGGCTACTAATTGTTTTTTAGTTGCTAAAAAAATTTAACTTTTGTCGACCAAAATCGGTTTTGATGGTCGAAGATGCTTTCACTACCAAAATTTTGGTCTCCAAAAAATTTAATTCCCGCCTTTGGATTTTAGTTCTCCCGCGCTAAAAATGACCACTTTTGGCGACTAAACTTATTTTTTAGTTGCCAATTGTAGACTTTTGGCTACTAAAATTTTTTTAGTCACCAAAAAGTTTTACTTTTGGCTACTAAAATTTTTTTAGTCGTTAAAACCCATATAATCAGCGACCAAACTTATTTTTAGTCGCCAATTGTAGACTTTTAGCTACTAAATTTTTTTAGGGGTTGTTTGGGATTACCTAAATAAGTGCACTTTTTGTCTTTTTATGAAAAGATATGCAAAAAAGTAGAGAGGTGATGTGATGAAAAAAAGATAAAAAGATGGATTATTTTTCGGTTGCTAAACTTGGCCTTAGTCGCCAAAAAGCTTTACTTTGGGCCACTAAAAAATTTTTAGTAACTAAAACCCATATAATCAGCGACCAAACTTAGTTTTAGTCGTCAATTGTAGACTTTTGGCTACTGAAATTGTTTAGTCACCAAAAAGCTTTACTTTTGGCTACTAATGCTGTTTTGGTCATTGAAAGCTATACTTTCAGCGACCAATTTTTTTTTGGTCAGGAAATTTAGTCGCCGAATGTGCTTTTTCCTGTAGTGTATATTGAGTTTAATTTATTTATTTTTAATCATTTACTGTGTTTTAAAATTTTAGAAAATATATTGACATTTTTTGTTTTTTCAAAAATGCCATTATAAGCTTGGAAAGTTTTTGGCTTAGTGGCATTTCTCAAAATACTATAAAATATTTGTTTATGACACTTTTCACCTAAATACCATAAAAAGTAATTTGCACCTACCTAATGTCCTGACATTTTTTAAAAAATGTCATTACTACTAAAGTTTAGTGGCATCTGTTGGTAAATGTCACGAACATAATTTTGTATCATTATTTTATTAAATGCCATAAAATTGATGTGACATTTCTTTATTGAAATGCCACTAAAGCCTTATATGTTTGTGGTTCTGTGACATTTTTCTAAAACATTTAATGCCAATTTTTATTTTTGTGGCATTTTTTTAAAAACATGCCACTAGTGTAGTGTCACTAAAGTGTAAATTTGTTGTAGTGACATTTTTGTTGTAGTGAAGTGACACTTTTTTTAATTGAAATGCCACTAAAGCCTTGTATGTTTGTGGCTCTATGACATTTTTCTAAAAAATGTCACCAAATATTCTTTTTGTCACATTTTTTAAGAACATGCCACTAGTATGGTGTCACTAAAATGTATTTTTGATGTAGTGGACTGACTCAAAAAATTGTTTGGGGCAAGGAGATTTTGAACTTAAGAACATAGAGAGAGCACATCTCCATTTTCCCAGGCTTGACCACCAGGCCAACTCCTTAGGTAGTGTTTCATTCATTAGAATGATTAAAGTGGAATGAAATTATCATTCCATCAAAATATTCATTCACTTGTTTGATTAAATTAAAAAAATATTAACAAACGCATTATAAATAGAATTACCTTTCACAATTTTAAATAAATAGTCATTCCATATGAAAGTCTATGGAATCACAATTCATTTTAATGAACCAAAAATATAGCATAATGGTTAGCAAAATTCTATTATGAAGAGAGTAAAAAAGACATGTCAAACTGCTAAACCAAAGTAAACCAAATAATAATGAAAATGAACAAACAAATTAAACAGGAAATATTGAGTAAATTTACAAACGCACATACAAAAATCAAGGCATAATTTGTTTAAAGTAATGATTGCCATATAAAAAAATGCAAGTGGGAATAATGTATATTATTTGTAAGTAATTGAAGGAAAATTCAATAATTTTTTATCTTTATTTTTTTGAGTTTAGTAAAAATGGATTTAAATATACTAATTTTACAACTATTAAGCATGAATTAACACCGTTTTCTATTAACAAAGTATACTGTAGGGAGAGATGTTGTGAAATGCAGCTTTGCTTGATTGAATGACAAACATTTATTTAATTTTTCACTCTCTAATTTGGAATTCAGACTAAAACATCTTTACATTTGAAGCAAGTTACAGAAATTTCTATTTAAAAATAACAAATTATTAACTAGGAAAAAATATAATGCCATAAATCATAAACAAATACGAAAGACAATAGACTTACATCACGAGAATGATTTTGAGACCTTAATACACATGGGAATGGGAATGGGAATGGTTCGAATATATATACTAGCAAAAGAAGCTGATGTCTAGCAATGCCCATTATTAATTATGGTTAATGCTAATAAATGTCTCTGGGGTATTTGATAAGATGTGGTTAAGAAAAAATGTTATCGGCCTCAAATTTTCTACCAAACAAATGACCAAATGTCTCACATGGACTCCACACTCATGTGAGACATTTGGTCATTTGTTTGGTAAAAAATTTGGTATTCCTAGCATTAGCCATGTGTTAAATAGGGAATTGGGGTGTCTATTGTGCATCAAGTATGCAGGCACTATTATGCACGCTTTGAGGCTCACTTCAAGTCTTCTATTGATAATCCGAACTGTTTATTTTTTAGCGTATACCAGGAAGAATATATCTATAAATAATCAAGCTGATCTGACAACAGTAACTTTTTCATCAAAACACATTTGTATCGATAAAAATGAATAGTAAGTGTTATTTTAAATATAATATTGAATATAAATATGTTTCGATTAAAGGGTTATCGTTGTCCAATTAACTTCTTTTTTATAAGTATATTGTACACAATATACTCTAAAAAATAAATAGTTTCAATCATTAAAATAAGAATCGGAGTAAGCCACACCATGATAACAACAGTGCCAGTAGTGCTTGACATATACAATAGGCACCCTAATTTTTTATTTTTGATCAGGACAATAGGCACCCTAATTCTATTAAATAGGATAGTATTAATTTTTCTTGATTTTAGTAACGGTCTAATTTTAAATTATTAATGCGTATTTAATATTATATTAATTTTTTTTGAATTTAGTAATTTTCTATTTTTAATCTATTAATTAAGGGTAAATTACACTCCGTAGTCATGTGCTTATTATATTATTATTTTTATTAAAGATTTATACAATAGAGTAATAAAAGGGAGATATTGGCAATTAACTAAAAGTGCAGGAGGTAACTGTTATAATTTCATGTGTAGAGATTAAAATGAGATTCGATATAAAATGCAGGGTTGCAAAGTCTAATTTATTCATTAATTAAATTAGGTGCATGTAGTAGTTTTGTATTTTTAACCTATTATTTAAATTGAAAAAATTTCAAGAGTCATGAAATAAAGTATTATTGGTTGCTGCTTATCACGTGCCCGAGAAGCACTTGGTAATTGTGAAATAATCACAATTTTTTAAAAAAATTTAATAATTTGTTTTTACTAAATAATTCATATGTGGCAAAGGAGTTAGGCTTTATATTATTGGATTTGTAACAAATCAAAATTGACACATATGATACTACATCATTGTGAGTACAGAATTTTTTTTTGAGTCTTAAACATTTTCTGTTACCAAAATAATCTATTCCCAACGGATCCATACACTACAGGAAATTTAGCTTTTAGCGGCGTTGGTGCTAAAAATGCCACTAATTCTTTTGTGACGCTTAGCACCAAATGCCGAGGACGCAGCCGTCGTTGTAGCATTGCAGCGCTTTAAAAATGTCGTTAATTTGCTAAATGTGGTACATAACAGCAAAGTGACGTCATGACAATTTTTAGTGACGTTCCAAAAATGTCGTCATAGCTTTTTTTTTTATTTAAAAAAACTAACCATTAGCTATATAGTGACATTTTGAAAAATGCCATTATATCTTTATTTTTTTAATTGTTTTTTTGAAATTGTGCTAATTCTATGTGGTTGAACTAAAAAAATACCAGTAATAAAATTGAAAAGTAGCACTAATATGAAACAATAACACTTCCATTTCCATTCAAATGAACATTTGTCAAAAGATAAGCCGATTATATGAAAAGCTGTCAGGTAGCAAATATAACATTAATTCACTTTCTCATTCAATTTAATATCCAATCACCATTAACTACAAAATAATATATCCACAAATCATGTTTTAACATTCGCCAACAAATAATAGGAAAAACATCAAGACAAACCCTATGAGTTATGATTTAATTTAATGTCTTGTCCTTGTTACTAAATTCACTGAACTCAGTTGATATAGCATAGAATCTGTAGTCTTCACTGGTCTGGATACCTACATCAGAACATGTAGCCAAATCAGGTGAATTGCATAAATCAATAACAGTAGAAGTGTTGCAACTATAAAACATAAGATCTACATTACAACTCACCATCTGTTGAAGAAAAGGTTTTGTATCTGGAAGAACAACTTAAACAAATCAATCATTTCTGAGGCTTTGAAACCACAGAAAAAGGCAGAAAAAATATTTTAACACACTTCTATCATATAGAGCAGTTATTTTTTAAGCAATCTTTTTTCTTGCAGACAACAAAACAAAAGATTATGTACAATGGGATGATCTTTATCAATCAAGAGCTGACATGCACATCCAAATAGATACAAAATTGAATAAAGAATGTCAATTCTCAAACAATATATATATATATATATATATACATATATATCTATGTATGTATTATGCATTTGAACTAAGGAGTTGTCACAATAAGAGCAGAACAAATCCAAATGCCTGAAGTATGCTTCATATCACCAGAAAAGTATCACCTCACCATGGCTAGATGAAAGCCATAGAGTTACAAAAATTCTTGTAGGGAGGACCACATATCACACGACTTACAAAAACTGTCATATCAGCAGTGCTTTGCTTTGGATCTTTAGAATCTTATCCACCCTATAAGAAAAATTAGTGAGATTACTGCACAACATGACACAAAAACTTTAGTTGATATGAACAACTATATGAGTAGATAAACATATAAACTAAAATTGTTTTGTGTCTTAAAACAAACAAATCACTATTTTAAAGAATTTGAACTAGAAGCTACTCTACGGAAACAGATGAAGACTGACGAATAAATTGTTCTACATTAATAAAAATACTCTAATAGGAAAGGATGATCCAAAATATCTCCCTCCAATTTCTGAAGTTCCACGATCCAAATTGGATTCCAATTCTCCATAGAAATTCTCAAGTATCAGGTTATGAGCAGTTAGTTGCAATGTTACAACATTGGCACAGCATGTTTAGGTGATTTAGTTTTGGTTGATTTGTGGAAATCATAAAACAATTAAAATAAAATGAAATGGTAATCATTCAAATTCAAATTAACACAAGATTCATGTACATTTGTAAATTATACTATCTTATCATGAAATATGATCTAAAAATGTACCATTGTAATATCATAAAAATAACTTATTTCTAGTCATTAACTAGAAATAAGCTATGCCACACATTTGGCACTATAAAAGCATGGAAATTTTCTTTCTTTATACATTCATGTAACTTTTTTCATACGCTAACAACAAATTTCCAACATTGCATAGGAGTATTAATATAGTTCAAAAGTCATATTATACCAATCCTATCAAATTATTGCAACTCAGTAATTACACTGATTGAAGCAATAGGGATTTAAGCCTATGCAATAGTAATCCTATTGTTTCCAATAGTAGCCTATTATTACAACAAACTAGAGCCAAAAAAAAAAAATTTAATATACTTACGCTAGATTTGCCAACGTTTAAGATTTAATCACAGCCTTTCCTTCCAGGAGTTCAAGGGTAGAAAAATGCATTATCATTTCCTTCAAAATGTGTCTTGTGCTTTTCAAAGAGCTCCTCTAGCAACCATCACAGCCGAGGCACCTTAAAAAAAGAAAAAGAAAAAAAGGAGGATGATCACTTAAATTGCGAATATCATTATAGAGAGAGAGAGAGAGAGAGAGAATAGACACATAAAAAAAAGGGTAAGAACAAATTAGTCACTGATCATCATTTGCATGATATGAAAAATATCGAGCATAGATACATCATTTTAAAGAATTGATTAGAGATCTTTTACTTACTAGTTGCCAATTTAATGTACTGAATATCTTCATATTCGAAGACGTCACCATTCGCTATAACGGGAATAGATAGTGCGGCTACAACATTAGCAACCTCACTCCATTTGGCAGGATCTCTTGGCCTATCTGCAACTCTTCTGCAATTCACTCATACAAAAAACATGCAGCCATTACTTAAGTAGTTAAAACAGAACTCTTGATGAAAGCAAACTCTAGTCCGAAACTTATGCAATTCACTCAACAAAAAACATGCAGCCATCACAATATGCAATAACCATTGTGCATACCCATATCCAATTTTTGGATACATATCCTAATATTTTAAAATTTATTTAAGTTTATGAAGGTATGATATTTGGACATACACCTACACCTGATATGTCACGACCCCATCCCGCCCCTAGTAGGATGGTGCCATGATGGCCAGTAATTCGAGACTACCAAAGGCCACTTACGAGATCTCACACACAAATCAGAGTAAATATATGGGGCTTACAAATGCGAAGCAATAAATAAAAGCCAAGTGGTCCATAAGAGCGTAGGTTAAATGAAATGACATACATCTTACAATAACTTATATACAACAAAATGAAGTACAAAAATTACATCTTGACCAAAAGGCTTCTCAGCCATCAAATACCAAATACAAGGAAATAACTAAGAAGCATGATCTTCAAGATGTTGCAAAACACGAATCCAAAACACATCGGCAAAACACATCTAGGCGTCACCGCCGCCCTGCTCATCACCTACATATATATAGAGAGGGTGAGCTTGGATACTCAGTGGATGGTATAAATAATAAAGGGTTTACATGAATGATATCCGAGATCTTTTAACAAAACAATACATGGAGTAAATCAAACTCATCTATCAAATCTTTTAAGCTTCAAGAGATGCTTACTAACATCAATATAATACAAGAGATGACATTCTGGACAAACAAACCCACGCGGTAAAACCGTCAGTGGCAAGACAAGACAAGACAAGAGAGATCTCTAAACAATGGTGTCGTTGCATTATAGTCCCCGGACACTAAGGACTTGTGCTACAAATGCTTATAGTCCCCTAGCACATACGGACTTCCAAACTTTGTGCTACAAATGCTTATAGTCCCCTAGCACATACGGACTTCCAAACTTTGTGCTACGAATGCTTATAGTCCCCTAGCACATACGGACTTCCAAACTTTGTGCTACGAATGCTTATAGTCCCCTAGCACATACGGACTTCCAAACTTTGTGCTACAAATGCTTATAGTCCCCTAGCACATACGGATTTCCAAACTTTGTGCTACAAATGCTTATAGTCCCCTAGCACATACGGACTTCCAAACTTTGTGCTACGAATGCTTATAGTCCCCTAGCACATACGGACTTCCCGAGAACGTCATCAAACAAGATATAATACTTATTGCAAGTAGGAATAATCATTCATGCTTGTAAATAATTTCCAAACAAGGCAAAACAAGGTTTTATCAAAGCTTTATAGCATATCTTTATCAAAAATACCACTCACTTATTTCTTCAAACGTCGGGGCCAAGGCAAGTCCAAGTCCTACAAACACATGGCAGAAATCTGTTGAATGCACTTCCAAACAAGTTTTACATGCATGCAGATGATCTCGATTTCTCAGATACTAGGTCAAATCAAAATAAAACACTGTCTCCCATCTCGGGAAAACATGCTGGGCACCAACCAAGTCTTGGCCGAGGTCCCACACCTTCTCGCCGAGGTGTGGTCCCGAGGGCCACTTCAAGGAAATGAAGTCGGGAAAAATATGGGTTTTTCGTCTGCTCAAGTACATGAAGAAGATGAATGCAAAGATCATAACTTGTTATTACAAAATCTGAGATTACATGCTGTGAGTTCGAAAACATGGACCTGGGTACCCATACTAGAAGATCTTATGAAAACAAACACAAAAGCATGTAACTTGTTGCAAACTTTCGGATCAAACAAGGCTTTTCTTCAAGAACTCATGAACACTAACTTTCTCTTTCTAAAACCAACTTTAAATCGATGCATGGCACGCAAGACAAATTCGATCATGCAATGCAGCTAGATGATTAACAAGAACGACAAGAGTAGATGAAGGTTCTAACCTCAAAATACAAATCAAACGGTTTGAAACCCACGAATCAAGCTTGCTATCTACTCTCTCACTCTAAAACTCTTCCTTCTCCTTCTAGAGTTTCTCTCTCCTCAAGAACAAGCTATGATACAAAATGATGTATTTCTAGGCTGGCCGGCTGACTTAACACTCATCCCGGACACGTGGCAACGGTTGGTTGGCTCTATCTGAAAAGGTGGTGATTGACAAGACAAGACTATGACAAAGTGTGTTCAACAAGCTAGGCGGCAAGGACTCCATGAGTAATGACATCGGCTAGTAACAAGACTTGGCAAAGAAAGGGACAATGACCTCGGCTAGAAAGGTCAACACTTGGCCTGGTATTGCCACACCTCGACCTAGATGTGCCACACCTTGGTCTAGGTCGTACCAGTCCAGAAGCAAGATCACTTGGGTTCAAGGATAACATCTCGGCCCAGATAGTACACATCTCAGCCTTGGTGATGAACACCTCAGCCTAGATAATGATATCTCGGCCAATATGTCAGGGTGTGGATGGAGGTCAACCAAAGAGATCCTAAGATGGTCCTAAGTGTAAGGGTATCAAAAGGGCGACCTAGGCTCAAGATAACCTCGGCTGAAACACACACACCAAAGGAACATAGCATTCAAGTAACACTCATGCAAGACAAGTCAAGATTTGAAATGTAAGCTTAACAGAGCAAAATCATATAAAATGCATATGAGTATGGTTAGGGTAGCGTGAGGGTCATTACATCCTACCCCCCTTAAAGAAGTTTGGTCCCCAAACTTGAGTTACCTTGATCTGAAAACAACTCGGGATATCGAACTTTCATCTCTTCTTCTATTTCCCATGTGGCATCATTGCCGTAATGTTCCTTCCATTCAATTTTCACCATTGATATAGATTTGTTCCTCAACTGTTTCACTTGTCTGTCAAGAATTCTCATCGGCTTCTCCTCGTAGCCCAAATCTTCATTTATCACAATTCCAAAATGATTAATCACGTGCAGGGGATCCCGAATATACTTTCTCAACATCGAGATATGGAATACATTGTGCACTTGACTTAATTCTGGTGGTAAAGCAAGTCTGTAAGCAGTCGTGTAAATCTTCTCAAGAATTTCAAATGGCCCGATGTAACGAGGTGCTAACTTACCTTTCTTTCCAAATCTGGAAGCTCCTTTCGTTTTAAATCTTCAGAATACATGGTCCCCAACTTCAAATTCCAATTCTTCTTCTCGGCTCAAGATAGCTTTTCCGCCGACTCGGGCAATTTTGATCCTCCGTCGAATAAGCTTAATCTTCTCGGTTGTCACTTGAATCGGTTAATCGATCAAAACTTTATCTCCTACTTCACCAACATATCGGCGATCCGCACTTCCTTCCATACAAAGCTTCAGACGGCCATGCCAATGCCGGCTTGATAACCTGTTGTGTTTAATTCCACTAATGGTAAATGTGTTCCCCAACTTCCTCGAAATCTAGTACACATAGCTCGAGCATATCCTCAAGTGTCTCGAATCGCCCTTTCTTTGCCCATCGGTTTATGCGGGTGAAAAGTCGCTAAAACTTCAACTCGGTTCCCAAGGCTCTCTGTAAACTTTGCCAAAATCTACAAACAAACTTCGGATCTCGATGCGAAACAATAGACATCGGCACTCCATGAAGTCTCACAATCTCATTCATATACTGACAAAGTCGGTCGGCATTGAACGTAGTCCGAACAGTAAGAAGTGTGTCGACTTAGTCAATCATTAATTATGACCCAAATCGAATCCATTCCCTTCAAGGCCCCTCGGCAAACCAACCACAAAATCCATGGAGATATGTTCCCACTTCCATTCGAATTGACAAAGGTTAAAGGAGTCCCGCTGTCTCGATGTTCTCGCTTTCACTTGTTGACATTGCGTATTGAGATCTGAACTCGGCTATTTCTTTCTTCATGTTCGCCACCAAAAGGTCGCTTTACATCGTGATACATCTTAGTGTTTCTGGATGGATAGCAATTTAGAACCATGAGATCCTTGCGAATCTTTCCTTTTTATTCAGTGACGCCGCCACGCATAACCTTTCCTCAAACTTAAGCACTCCATTCTCAAAGGTGTATCCTGACCTCGGCCTGGTGTTAATCTCGTCGGCTACCTTCTTCAGGAATTTATCCTCCATTTGCCTTGCTTTTACTTCTTCGATGATAGTCGGCTCATTTGTGATCATAGTTAAACACGCCAAACTCCCCATTGACTTCGCTAATGCATCGGCCAATCGAGTTGGCTTTGCTCGGTGGTAATCAATCGCATGTCGTAGTCCTTCAATAATTCTAACCATCTTCTCGCCTCAAATTTAGTTCCTTCGAGTAAATAAGTACTTCAAACTCTTGTGATCCGTGAAAACTTGGCAAGAAGCTCCATACAAGTAATGACGCCAAATCTTCAAAGCAAATACCACCGCTAGCTCTAAATCATGGGTAGGATAATTCTTCTCGTGAGGTTTTAATGGCGAGATGCATATGCTATGACCTTACCCCTTGCATTAATACACAACCCAAACCCTTATGTGAAGCATCGCTATAAATCTGAAATTCCTCATTACCCGATGGCAAGATAAGAACTGGTGTCAGAACTAACCTCGTTTCAACTCGGAGGGTGACTCTCTATCTTGGTCCATTCAGATGTCACTCCCTTCGAAAGTTAATCAGGTCAATGGTACCGCAATCCTTGAGAAGTCCTTTACAAACTTTCGAATAACCGCCAAACCCGTAAAACTACGAACCTCGGATACGTTGGTCGGCGCGGCCAATTTACCACGGCTTCAATCTTCTTTGGGATCAACAGAGATACCTCTTCATTAATCACATGCCCCAAAAATGAAATGCTGGAAAGCCAAAACTCACACTTACTCAACTTAGCATACAACTTCCTGTCCCTCAAGGTCTGTAGGGCAAGTCTTAGATGACTCTCATGCTCAATTGTACTCTTGGAATAGATCAATATGTCGTCAATAAAACAACCACGAATTCATCTAGGTACGGCTTGAAGACTCGCTCATTAAGTCCATGAATGCCGCCAAGATTAGTCACCCCAAAAGGCATTACTAGAAATTGTAGTGGCCATACCTTGTCCGAAAAGCGCTTCTCAATATCCTCGCTTTAACCTTCACCGGTAGTCCCGACCTAAGGTCAATCTTAGAAAAGACTCGTGCTCCTTGTAGTTGATCTAGCAAATCGTCAATCCTAGGCAACGGGTACTTGTTCTTAATGGTTACCTTGTTAAGTTCTCTGTAGTCAATGCAAAGACGAAGTGTGCCATCCTTTTTCTTAACAAATAAAACTGGTGCTCCCCACGGTGAAGTGCTCGGCCTAACAAAACCCTTATCCAACAATTCTTGTAGTTGTACTTTCAATTCCTTAAGTTCGGCTGGGGCCATTCTATAGGGTGTCTTGGAGATCGGCTGCGTTCCCGACATGATGTCCACAGTAAACTCTATTTCTCTATCAACTAAGTGGCCAGGCAATTCATTTGGAAAAACATCGGGAAATTCATTAACAATGGGGATGTCGGCTAAATCAACACTTCCATCCTGATCACCCAATATACTACACAAGTAACCTTGGCACCCTTTCTGAATTAGCTTATAGGCCTTAATGGACGAAATCAAGTAAGGTGGGGACACTACCCCTTTACCCTGGAAAATAACCTCGGCTTGGTTTGGGGGTTTCAACGTGACACTTTTCGAAACACAATTAATAGACGCATGATTTGCCACTAACCAGTCCATTCCTAATATGACGTCAAAGTGGGTCATGTTTAACGGCATCAAATCAACTAATAATTCTACACCCTCAATCACAATAACACACGCCCTATAGATAGACGCAACAATCATAGTTCTCCCAGATGGAGCAGATACATATAACACATAATCAAGGGGTTCTTGTTCTCTATTTAACTTCTCGGCAAACCTAGTAGATACAAATGAATGTGTAGAACCCGAATCAATCAATATGTATGCATCTTTAGAGCAGATTGGGAGTATACACGATACTCTTGTCTCAAAGATTCGGTGTCTCCCGGCACTAGCGAAAACCCCGCTTGCCTCATCTGTCCTTCCGATGTTGCTTCGCAGAGCCCGAGGTGCTCCCATTTTTCTTACCATCATCAATCTTTGACTTTGACATTTCTCACACGATGACCCATTTCCACATTCAAAACAGCACTGACGCCTAACTAAAACCCCTAATCGCGCGCTTCCCACAACTTGCACACATCGCCTTAGTATTACCTTCCCGGTTCGAAAGTTCTCGCCCACATTCGCTTTCTTCTTGGCGTTAAACGGAACTCGGCGGTTATCATAGTTCGTTTTTCTCCACTCTCTCCGTATTCGATATCGGTTCAAATTAGCTTCGCAAGAATAGCCTTGTCCAAGACTCCAAGATAAGTCGGCATGTTGAGCATGTTGACTCTATCCTCAGACGGTCCACGAGTCCGCTCTTAAACTTCCTAGCTTTCCTATATTCATCATCGACCATATGAGGCGCTGCAGACTCAATTCGGTGAAAGCACTGCCGCATTTCGCCATCGCCTTTGTTTCGTGTCAAGGTCTAGAACTCGTGGTCTTGCGATCTCGAACGCTAAGGGAAAATGCTTGTTGTAAAACAGCCCAAAAATTTAGCCCAAGTTAAATCAGGATTTCCTTCTCGGGTCATCATCCACCATCTTCTAGCGTCGTCGTCTAACGTGAACGCAGCCAAGGCCACCTTCTGAGCATCTATGCTGGGGAAGACGTCGAATAGTTTCTCCATTCCTAAGACCCACGCTTCGGCTTTCATCGGCTCTATGCCCCCTTGGAATCTTGGCGGGTTCATCTTCTTGAACTCCTTAATCAAGGTCATAGTTCCATCCCCATACAAGGGGGGAGGCACTTGAGGTACTGGAGGAGGTGGAGGCGGTACTGTATGTCGGCCATTAGTCTGCTCGGCCTGGGTAGATGTAGCACTAGCATTCTATTGTCTCACTTGTCTCAACTCCCGAGTTAAACCTTCAACTAGTCTTTCTAATCGGTCCAATCTGTCTTCTGATTGACCTCGGCCAACTGGTGGTCTTCCTCTCCTCATAGTGCTGAGTATGCAAAATGTGACTTTAAAACAAAATGCACAATAAGGTATGTATGCAAGCAACAAGCAGTTATGCCGAGATGATGCACACCTTGTCAAATAGCAAGCAACATGATGCAATCCTAACATCTTTCTAAGGGAAATCCTATGCTCCTTGGGACTCAAAGTGTGTGAATAACGTACTATATGGAACTCGTGCTCTGATACCAATCTGTCACGACCCCATCCCGCCCCTAGTAGGATGGTGCCATGATGGCCAGTAATTCGAGACTACCAAAGGCCACTTACGAGATCTCACACACAAATCAGAGTAAATATATGGGGCTTACAAATGCGGAAGCAATAAATAAAAGCCAAGTGGTCCATAAGAGCGGTGCGTAAGTTAAATGAAATGACATACATCTTACAATAACTTATATACAACAAAATGAAGTACAAAAATTACATCTTGACCAAAAGGCTTCTCAGCCATCAAATACCAAATACAAGGAAATAACTAAGAAGCATGATCTTCAAGATGTTGCAAAACACGAATCCAAAACACATCTAAAAACACATCTAGGCCACCGCCACCGCCATCACCTACATTTATATAGAGAGGGTGAGCTTGGATACTCAATGAATGGTATAAATAATAAAGGGTTTACATGAATGATATCCAGATCTTTTAACAAAACAATACATGGAGTAAATCAAACTCATCTATCAAATCTTTTAAGCTTCAAGAGATGCTTACTAACATCAATATAATACAAGAGATGACATTCGGACAAACAAACCCACGCGGTAAAACCGCTGGCAAGACAAGACAAGACAAGAGAGATCTCTAAACAATGGTGTCGTGCATTATAGTCCCTGACACTAAGGACTTGTGCTACAAATGCTTATAGTCCCCTAGCACATACGGACTTCCAAACTTTGTGCTACAAATGCTTATAGTCCCCTAGCACATACGGACTTCCAAACTTTGTGCTACTTAATGCTTATAGTCCCCTAGCACATACGGACTTCCAAACTTTGTGCTGAATGCTTATAGTCCCCTAGCACATACGGACTTCGAGAACGTCATCAAACAAGATATAATACTTATTGCAAGTAGGAATAATCATTCATGCTTGTAAATAATTTCAAACAAGGCAAAACAAGGTTTTATCAAAGCTTTATAACATATCTTTATCAAAAATACCACTCACTTATTTCTTCAAACGTCGGGGCCAAGGCAAGTCCAAGTCCTACAAACACATGGCAGAAATCTGTTGAATGCACTTCCAAACAAGTTTCACATGCATGCAGATGATCTCGGCATTTCTCAGATACTAGGTCAAATCAAAATAAAACACTGTCTCCCATCTCGGGAAAACATGCTGGGCACCAACCAAGTCTTGGCCGAGGTCCCACACCTTCTCGCCGAGGTGTGGTCCCGAGGGCCACTTCAAGGGAATGAAGTCGGAAAAATGGGTTTTCCTCCGCCAAGAACATGAAGAAGATGAATGCAAAGATCATAACTTGTTATTACAAAATCTGAGATTACATGCTGTGAGTTCGAAAACATGGACCTGGGTACCCATACTAGAAGATCTTATGAAAACAAACACAAAAGCATGTAACTTGTTGCAAACTTTCGGATCAAACAAGGCTTTTCTTCAAGAACTCATGAACACTAACTTTCTCTTTCTAAAACCAACTTTAAATCGATGCATGGCACGCAAGACAAATTCGATCATGCAATGCAGCTAGATGATTAACAAGAACGACAAGAGTAGATGAAGGTTCTAACCTCAAAATACAAATCAAACGGTTTGAAACCCACGAATCAAGCTTGCTATCTACTCTCTCACTCTAAAACTCTTCCTTCTCCTTCTAGAGTTTCTCTCTCCTCAAGAACAAGCTATGATACAAAATGATGTATTTCTAGGCTGGCCGGCTGACTTAACACTCATCCCGGACACGTGGCAACGGTTGGTTGGCTCTATCTGAAAAGGTGACTGATTGACAAGACAAGACTATGACAAAGTGTGTTCAACAAGCTAGGCGGCAAGGGACTCCGGCGAGTAATGACATCGGCTAGTAACAAGACTTCGGCAGCAAAGGGACAATGACCTCGGCTAGAAAGGTCAACACTTGGCCCAGCTGTGCCACACCTCGGCCTAGATGTGCCACACCTCGGTCTAGGTCGTACCAGTACAAGATCACTTGTTCAAGGATAACATCTCGGCCCAGATAGTACACATCTCGGCCTTGGTGATGAACACCTCGGCCTAGATAATGATATCTCGGCCAATATGTCAGGGTGTGGATGGAGGTCAACCAAAGAGATCCTAAGATGGTCCTAAGTGTAAGGGTATCAAAAGGGCGACCTAGGCTCAAGATAACCTCGGCTGAAACAAACACACCAAAGGAACATAGCATTCAAGTAACACTCATGCAAGACAAGTCAAGATTTGAAATGTAAGCTTAACAGAGCAAAATCATATAAAATGCATATGAGTATGGTTAGGGTAGCGTGAGGGTCATTACATGATACTTGTACTCAAATCTATGTAACATAGAACTTTAAGTTGAAAAGTAAATATTATGTATTATGAGACATTTAAATGACCATATATATGCAATCCAACACATAGTTTCAGTTCATGGATTGTTTATTATTGTTACAATTTGTTATTAATACTCAACATGCACCTTAGAAGAGAACAATAGCTTATCTATTTCTATTTCCTAATACAAACGAGTGCAAGTAATAACATGAAATAATGAGGCAAAACAAAAACCAATAGCATGTAAATTATTTGTAAAGTTGAGCGACTTACAGTGACTACTGAACTAACCACAGGCTTGTGTGGAACATTATTCACATCTAGACAATAGAATCGTATCCTACATCAACACATACTATAAAATGGTTAATAATTATGGCGTCACCAAGTGAGATTTGAAAAATTTTAATGCTATACATCAAAATCTTAATGGAAGAATTAAATATGCCAAGAGAAAGAATGCACGTGGCAGTTCTAGAGATAAACTACCTTTTCATCACCCCTACAGGTAAAGTACTGATACATTACAACTACTTAAATAGAAAGACTCAAAAGGCAAGTAATAACACGCTTTCTTGCATAAAGCTCACACAAGTTTTTGATAACCAGCACAAGAAAATTAGATCTTGGATGGTTATAAACAAAAATTCAATCTAACCTCGGATGCCAATTTTTCCAATTTTGGTTTTAAATATACACATTTCCTACACCAGCTTACCATCCTACAAATCCAAGTAAATTCACATGACAACCCAACTCAATTCAATATAAGAGGAATCATAATCCTACGAATAAAAAGCAAGGGAAAAAATTCCACAAAAAAAATAAATAGTAAAGAAACAAAACAAAAACTGGAAAAAAAAACTGCCATCACATCATAGCATGACCTTTCCACCACCAATCAATGGAACTTTTGTCTCAAATTTTTTTACTGACCATACTTGTCACGCCCCACTTTTTATTACTCGAAGTCATTACCAAATTCATTAACTTAATTCACTTTCAGAGATAACATGCGGAAATAAACTCATACATTCAATCCGTAGGAGTGATGAACAATACTCTCATTCGTATGCAAAGTAAATATTACATGGACATACTCAAGAAATTGCCCTTGGGCTTACAACATTGAATAATCAAATGAAGGGTGTAACCCTTTTACAGATATGGCATTCTAACAACAAAGAGGCCCTGTGGCCAAAGAATTAAAAGATCCAAATCTTGTAGCACATCCTCGCTAAATACCAAAAAGATTTCAACAACGTGGATGAACATATAGTCCAAGAGGGATCTCAACATGATCCTCAACAATAACAACAATACAGATAGCTATGATCATGCACACTCATTCTCGCACTAGAATAGTAATGTGACAGTTTTATACAAAAATATATATGTATGAACCCTTCTTTTGAAAACAACTGCTTATCATTCAACGCCATGTTTATTCATCTTTCCATATTCCTCTCATTAATCCCCATTCCCATTCTTTCATAATATCAACAACTACTTAGGAAAAATCATCACTAAGCCCGATACTCTCATCCGTTTCCCATACATACGACAGACGTATCCTTTTAAACATGTTTATTTTAAAACATTCGATCTCCTTCACATTTTCCAAAAGGCAAAAATGACATTTTGATTCATTCCCAATATTATCATAACCATACATGCATAACTTTGTAAAAACATAAATTACAACCCACCAACATGTATACTATCAATCAATGGAGTAACTCGTCCTCCTAATCAGAACCAATCAAATCCATGATATTTTCGCCATACAACAAAACTACAATAATTCCACCTTGCTCTACTAGCTATGCGCCAAGAAGCCAAGGATATACCGCAATAACTACTATCAACTTCGCCTACTAGCTATATGCATAGTAAGCCACACCGCACTTTTCACAGCAACATAACATTTTACCAGGCGCTAGCTGGAAGGGTGTGGCACATCAGATTATAAGCGATACAGCTTCTCCAGCGCTAGCCGAAGGTAATCTGTATTCTGATTATAAGCGCGCATATAACGCCAACAACCACCATGCACACAAGGCATATCCAACATGTATAATGCATATACATAAACTACCAAGGTAACAAAGAATGTGTTAAAATAGATGAACACATACGTAAAGCGACACAACAATTCAATACAACCGTATCATCCTCCAATCGATGACCAAGGACAAACCTCTAGATGCAAGTATATTATACATCTATAAACTTACTCAATTATCATGAAATTATTCCGCTTAACATTAATACCATCATAGTAGTATAAGATACAACAGTCAACATTCATACTTATTTCAAAGTACCATTTCCATTCCACAAAACCAATCCCGCTTCCTTTTATTTTTCACAAAATCAAGTTCAAGGACAATAAGCCCTAACTCATTTTAATCAACTACATTCCTTTCAAAGCCATTCCACTTTAATTATACAAATTAAATCATAATCACTATACTAGGGTTTTCTCCTCTTCCTCATTATTGAACATAAGCCTCAATCATCTACAATAGCCAACAATGGTTTCTTTAAAACCCAAAATACCCAAGTATTTACCCTAAGATCAAACTCCTCTATTAAATTATTAAATCAATAAATATTAGGTTTCTCTCCTTTCAACAACAACTCGCCAATTAACCACCCAATTAGCCCAAAGCACATCTAATAATCAAAGATCTAAAACCAACAACCAACCCAAAGTTCAACCTCATGAATTTATATAAAATTCCAACATGATGTAGTTTTCATGCAATACAAAAATACCCACATGTCTATCTATAGTAGGAGGATTGAAAAGAGAACAAGGAGAATCCCTACCTCAAAGAAGAACTCAAATAGAGATGATGACCAAACCAAAGTGCTCCAAATCCACAATTTCTCCGATTAAAACGAAGCCCTCGACGATCCACGCAACTATTGTAAAGGCCAAAGGTGAGCAAATCACTCCTACTAGATCAATACCAAGAGAGAAGGTAGAGTTCTAGAGTGAGAGGCTCAAGAATGGTGTTTTTGGAATGTAGGAGAGAGAAAGAAAAGTGAAAAGTGATTTTAAAATGTCAAAACCGAACTTAAACCAGCCTCCACTCGAAGCGCCTGTTATCCGCCGAGCGGACAAGCCAAAGTACCCCGCCGAAGCGCTAAAACCTCCGCCGAGCGCACCACCAAAGTCCTTCGCCGAAGGCCGAATACCCGCTGAAAGGCTGATGCAACCTTCCGTAAAATCTGCAGACGCATTTAAACCATCGAGGGTGATTTTCCGCTGAAGCGCTGATCTCGCCGAGCGACAGCCAAAAACATCCGCCGGCGCCTAATCTCCGCTGAAGAAGGCCAAAACAGGGCGCTTATCTTTGGTTCTAAGTTCAACCAACTCGCCTCCAATCGCCCAACACATCCTATAACTCAAATACAAGATAGGAAAGGATGTAAACAATATAATACTCAACTATAACACCCACGGACACGCCCCGATCATCAGACAACAAGGTAAACCCGGATCGCTATAACCTCCCTTAAAGAATTTCGCCCCGAAATTAAAGGTACGCCAAAACATAAGGCCAATCGATAACACAACACCAACACCCCCAACACTAGGAGTGAAACCACCTCACTACAACCATCGTGCCACTCTACCCAAGAAGAGACCCACTAAGGGAATACGTTCCAAACAACAATACTTAGGTGCGAAAATCTCAACAAACCAAACCCTTCCCGAACAATAACCAACATCCGACTAGCGCTTCAAGCTAAGCCACTACTCAACAACAAGATTCCCAAAAACTAATCAAAGCAAACCTTATGAGTAAACAATAAGAAAACATTTTCTTGTTCGACATTTCTCAAAGATAGTCAAATTTTCAATGCTAACTTTCCAAAATAAATCCTCCACTTTCCATGAGAAACTCAACAGCTTTGTAAACATTTTTCACAAACACGGTGTTATCCAAAACACAAAATCATCCACGCTTTATTTGCAAAAAGAAATATTTTCATTTGGAACTTTCCAAAACCCTTGTTTAAATCAATTTCTCAAAGAACATCCTTAGGTGGCCCAAACATTAAGAAAAAATTTGTTTTCCATAACTTTTCAACATACTACTAGCAATGTACCATCACTCATACAAAGGATACCAAAACCAACACGAAGCATAACATTTCTATAATGATGATTAATAGAAATAAGTACAGGCTACATCAAATCAAACAAACAACACTTCAATTGATAAGCATATATGCTCTCACAATACATTTCTAGATAAGCATACATGCTCTATCTCTGAGTTCATCCCCATCTCCTCCCTCCCAAGCAATGCATATAAACACATAGGTTCTATACACAATCAAACAATACATAAATTAATGTATTCTATCACCAACAGATTCAATAGCACAACATGTTCGATTAGCTTCGATCTCCTAATCAACACACATGGTCTACCGCAACTACAACTACCCAATCAAGAGGGATAATTCGACCAACGCTATTCTTGTTACTCTAGAACACAAATCGTTTCTTCCACCAAGGAATGCTGCCTGCATCCACTCACAAACCATATTCCACAATTGATGTCCAATCACAAAACAAACACTACCCCTATACAACCGTTAGGGTCACCCTGAACTCACCTACTAGCAAGCCCAAAACACAAACCAAAGATACGGTACCATTCCGCTACCCCGAGATATAACCTCACATAACCTTGCTAATACCGCACAACTCTCGAAACCATCACATCAATCACATCCACCCACGGATTCCCGCTTCAACCCATAATCTCTAAATGAACAAGGCCCACGTCCACAAGACTAACTCAATACACAATACTAAGCAAGCAACAATACTAGGATCATTGGCCCCATTAACAACTTCTCAAAATAAAATAGAGAGTTTAAATTTCCACACATACTCCCCAATACACGAGGATTAAACAAACAATACTATGCATGCATATGCACATAAACATGATGCCTCAAAGATCCAAGAGTACACGGTCAACAACAAAATCAATAAACGTGATACTCCACCGCCAACATTACAAAAAGTCCTCTGTGGTAACACTTTGTTAAACTACTAAGTCGCCTTGCGAGGCTCGGCTCCGCCTCGCCTGCTGTACCGAGAACGCCCCCCATTGGTCGAGTTCTACAGAGTCTGACTAGGTTTTAATACCCCCCAAGAATTAGCACGCAAAGGACAAGAACGACTACCATGGCCCGGTGACCACAAACAAAACAACCACGGACCCTCTACTCCAAGATCGGTCGAAACCCGACCGCCGAAATCCCAATAGAAGGATCCAAACCTGGCGAAGAAAAGGAACCAGCCCCGATCGAGCATGTTTCCGCCCACCCTTATCGAGCCTAGAACGTTTTGGAACCACAAGATCGACCGAGATGGTCTCTTCTTTAACCCCATCACCACTAGCAATCGTGGCCTCCACATGGGCCGCCTCAACTAAGGTATAGTAATCCTTCCACAAGGATCCAAATTACCTTCTCCGAATATCGAAACACAACCGCTTTTAGAACTCAAACAACGACGCCTCTGTTGTCACCAACTCGAGCAAACCTCGACAAACTATCAAACCGATCTCAAATCGTGCACAGAGTGTCATCCCGACGAACTCCAAAATCTGTTCCTCAACCTTTCCCGAAAGGTATGAGGGAAATACTTGGCCCAAAAGGCCTCAAAAAGCAACCCACGTGCCACCCACATTAGTCTTAGCATTCTTCCACCAATAACTCGCATCACTCTTCAACCGAAAAGTCGCTAAAGAAACCCTCAACTCCTCATCTTCGACTCGAGCATATCAAGAGTCTTGGTAACTGCTCCAACCAACTCTCTCGCCTCCAACGGTTTAGCCTCCCCACAAACTCGTGGACCGGAGCGAAGAACTCCTTAGTAAGTTTGAGAGCATGCCCGCCACCCTCAAGGCGAAGCTAGGGCATCTTGCAATCGCTCACAATCTCACGCGGCGACATCCTCGCCGACAGCCGATGCTGCAATGGCAGGTGCTAAAGGAACTGTTTCTCCCTGCTGCTTCCTACTACTCAATCGCCCTTACTCCTCGTAGACATCCTATAAGGCACAAGGTAAATTACACTTAGCGTAAACACAATAGCCTTCGCCGAGGCACACTCCCTCATTGTTAAGTCACAAGACACACTTAGTTTCAAAATTTACATTTCTCCGCATATAAACATCCAAACAAGTAAACACATAATCGAATCAAGTCCACAAAGATAGCCACTCATCCGGAACTCTCAAGGAATTCCTATCGAAACCACGTTGATCGGCGTGTTTCCAAAAGGACCTCAAAGCAAGTTCACGGCTATGAATACTATCCAGAGATCAATCCCATGCTCACATAAATGCAACACATAAGTCTTAATTCCATGGTATCTATATGCAACGCCCTCATGCACGTAGTAAACCCCGTGGTAAAAACCACTTCCCACGAGCTCAAGGTATTCAAACCCGAAGCTCGATACCAAGTTGTCACGCCCACTTTTTATTACTCAAGTCATTACCAAATTCATTAACTTAATTCACTTTCAGAGATAACATGCGAAATAAACTCATACATTCAATCCGTAGGAGTGATGAACAATACTCTCATTCGTATGCAAAGTAAATATTACATGGACATACTCAAGAAATTGCCCTTGGGCTTACAACATTGAATAATCAAATGAAGGGTGTAACCCTTTTACGAGATATGGCATTCCGCCAACAACAAAGAGGCCCGTGGCCAAGAATTAAAAGATCCAAATCTTGTAGCACATCCCGCTAAATACACGAAAAAGATTTCAACAACGTGGGATGAACATATAGTCCAAGAGGGATCTCAACATGATCCTCAACAATAACAACAATACAGATAGCTATGATCATGCACACTCATTCGTACTAGAATAGTAATGTGACGGTTTATACAAAAATATATATGTATGAACCCTTCTTTTGAAAACAACTGTTTATTCAACGCCATGCGATTCATCTTTCCATATTCCTCTCATTAATCCCCATTCCCATTCTTTCATAATATCAACAACTACTTAGGAAAAATCATCACTAAGCGATACTCTCATCCGCTTCCCATACATACGACAGACGTATCCTTTTTAAACATGTTTATTTTTAAAACATTCGATCTCCTTCACATTTTCCAAAAGGCAAAAATGACATTTTGATTCATTCCCAATATTATCATAACCATACATGCATAACTTTGTAAAAACATAAATTACAACCCACCAACATGTATACTATCAATCAATGGAGTAACTTCGGTCCTCGAATCAGTAACCAATCAAATCCATGATATTTTCGGTTACAACAAAACTACAATAATTCCACCTTGCTCTACTAGCTATGCGCCAAGAAGCCAAGGATATCTGCAATAACTACTATCAACTTCGCTCTACTAGCTATATGCATAGTAAGCCACCGCACTTTTCACAAAGAACATACCATTTTACCAGCGCTAGTGGAAGGGTGTGGCACCTCAGATTATAAGCGATCTGAGTTCTCCAGCGCTTAATTTGGAAGGTAATACCTCGATTCCGATTATAAGCGCGACATATAACGCCAACAACCACCATGCACACAAGGCATATCCAACATGTATAATGCATATACATAAACTACCAAGGTAACAAAGAATGTGTTAAAATAGATGAACACATACGTGTAAAGCGTACACAACAATTCAATACAACCGTATCATCCTCCACCGATGACCAAGGACAAACCTCTAGATGCAAGTATATTATACATCTATAAACTTACTCAATTATCATGAAATTATCTTAACATTAATACCATCATAGTAGTATAAGATACAACAGTCCAACATTCATACTTATTTCAAAGTACCATTTCCATTCCACAAAACCAATCCCGCTTCCTTTTATTTTTCACAAAATCAAGTTCAAGGACAATAAGCCCTAACTCATTTTAATCAACTACATTCCTTTCAAAGCCATTCCACTTTAATTATACAAATTAAATCATAATCACTATACTAGGGTTTTCCTCCCTCTTCCTCATTATTGAACATAAGCCTCAATCATCTACAATAGCCAACAATGGTTTCCTTTAAAACCCAAAATACCCAAGTATTTACCCTAAGATCAAACCCCTCTATTAAATTATTAAATCAATAAATATTAGGGTTTCCTCTCCTTTCAACAACAACTCGCCAATTAACCACCCAATTAGCCCAAAGCACATCTAATAATCAAAGATCTAAAACCAACAACCAACCCAAAGTTCAACCTCATGAATTTATATAAAATTCCAACATGATGTAGTTTTCATGCAATACAAAAATACCCACATGTCTATCTATAGTAGGAGTATTGAAAAGAGAACAAGGAGAATCCCTACCTCAAAGAAGAACTCAAATAGAGATGATGACCGAAACCAAAGTGCTCCAAATCCACAATTTCTCCGATTAAAACGAAGCCCACGACGATCCACGCAACTATTGTAAAGGCCAAAGGTGAGCAAATCACTCCTACTAGATCAATACCAAGAGAGAAGGTAGAGTTCTAGAGTGAGAGGCTCAAGAATGGTGTTTTTGGAATGTAGGAGAGAGAAAGAAAAGTGAAAAGTGATTTTAAAATGTCAAAACCGGAACTTAAACCCAGTCCTCCACTCGGCGCTCATTATCCGCCGAGCGGACAAGTCAAAAGTACCCGCTCGGCGCTAAAACCTCCGCCGGCGCACCACCAAAGTCCCCGCTCGGCGCCGAATACCCGCTCGGGCTGGATGCAACCTTCCGTAAAATCTGCAGACAGCGAAACTCTGGGAGGTGATTTCTCCGCCGAAGCGCTCGATCCGCTTCGAGCGTCTGACAGCAAAAACATCTCGCTCGGCGCCCTAATCTCCGCTGAAGGCCAAACTCGCGACTTATCTTTGGTTCTAAGTTCAACCAACTGCCTAATCGCCCAACACATCCTATAACTCAAATACAAGATAGGAAAGGATGTAAACAATATAATACTCAACTACCAACACCCACGGACACACGTCCGGATCACTGTACAACAAGGGGTAAACCCGGGATCGCTATAATACTTGTTATTCGTAGTTGACAATCAATAAAACTTTTGTCTCATGGCATAACCTATCAACCCTAGTTGTTATTCCATCAAATGTTCATATTTTATCTTTGAACCAATAAAAGAGAAATCCATTGCAAAAAAAGAAAAAGAAAAAAAGTGGCAGCATGTCGGGATTCTGTTGATATTTCATCAAATTAAGAGGCAACGCATATGACCACCGCCGAAACCCTAACCCTAGTTCTAGAAACCCTAACCCTCTCCCCATCTTCGTCTCTTTTGTCTTCTTCTTCTTCTTACTTCTTCTCGAAACCCTAACCTTAGATCTAGATATACCACTGTCGCAAACCCACATCACCGCCCACCACCCGCCGCCATTGCCATCACCGCCCACTATCCATTGTTTCCTTTCTCTCATCTTTATTCCCTTTTTCTCATTCTTCTTCTTCTTCTTCCAAAACCTTAGATTGATCTACCATCGTCACCAAATCGCAACCCATTCTTTGCTGCCATTACCTCTCACATTTGCCACGAAATCGTGACCCTCATCGCTCTTTGAAAACCCTAGATCTAGGGTTAGGGTTTTAGGAGAGGTAGAGAAAAAGAAGAAGAGAGAGAGAGAGAGAGAGAGAGAGAGAGAGAGAGAGAAATAACAAGAGGAGACGGAGACTATAGAGGCAACCAGCGAGAATGGTTGTGATGGTGGGTGCCAATGATTGTAATGGGAGAAGGAAAGAAAGTTGAGGCAGGCGGTAGGTGGTGAAGTCCAAAACAGTAATTTTCAAAGGGATATAAGTGTAATAAAAAAAGGGGTAAATTACAAATACACCCCCTGAGGTTTACTTAAATTACAACAAAACTAATTATTTACAGCTTCAACTTTACGGCATACATTAAATGCATGTCGTAATTAGTACATTCTACGACATATTTTTTTTTTCTTTTGCAAGCCGTTAATGGTTTTTCAATAACGACATACATACCATGTAAGCCGTTAATTCATATATTTATGGCATACAAAAGTATGCTGTAAAAAATGTATATTTTCACAACTTAAAAAATATGTCCTAAAATATTTGCACTTAAGACGACATACATTTCATGTTGTAAAATATTATAACTTTACACGGCATGCATTAACATGTCGTGAAAACTTCTACAAAAAAATAAAAATAAATTCAATTCGACTTGTTTTATGACATGCAAAAGCATGTCGTAAAAAATGCATATTTTCACAACATACAAAAATATGTCATAAAATCTTTACACTTAAGATGACATACATTTCATGTCGTAAAATATTATAACTTTACACGGCATGCATTAGTATGTCATGAAAACTTTTATTAAAAACAATTTCAATCCGATTTTTTTTGTTTGATTTAAAAAAACTAACAATTTCCAACCAAACTTCTTATCTTAAATTTTCTTAATTGAGGACAACGTAAAAAATAATTTATACAATATTTTATAATTTAGAGTCTTCTTTTAAGGGACAATTGAACCCAGTGAAATTTTGGCAAAAAAAAAAAAATATTATATATTCATGAAAAAGTTTATAATTTTAATTATTAGTATTTATATTGCTTCTCACTAATTTGTAATTATTATTTTTTTTTATAAATTACCTTGATTTGATATTTTCCCTTTTTTTAATAGTTTATTTATTTTTTACTTTTTAGATATACCTAACTGGATACAACTAAAAAGAAAAATATTTATAAAAAAATATAATACATATGAAATGTATTAAATTATATTTTTTTTGAATTTAGTGTTTTTTAAAAAAAATTTAAAAATATTTTCCTTCTAAATATATATAAATTATTTAAATTTAAAAATAAAAAAAATTATTTAAAATATTTAAAAACTTACAATAACTAAAAAAAAAAAAAACTCAAAAACATTAATTTAAGCCCGTTCACTACTCTCCATCCCATTCTATCTATACAAGTTTTTGCCATCAAACCCCCCCGAATTGGGATCATGCCATTGCACTCTCTTCTTGCAGGACTTTTGACTCACTTTAGGTTCAATTTTAATAATTCGTATAGTTTATATTTTAAAGTTTATTCAGTATATTATATTTATAAAAAATTAAATTGATCAGATATCAGAAAGCATGTATTTAGAAAATTATTTATTAAATTTTTAAAAAAAATAATTTTTAATTCGATTTTTCTAAACACATATTTTTTGATATCTGAACAACTTAATTTTTTACAGCTCTACACTGAATAAATCTTAAAATATAAATGATTCGAATTATCAAAATTGGGCCTAGTGGGCCGAAGGCGCTGTAAGGAGGGAGTGGAAGGGGAGGATGTGTGCTCCCCCCTCTCTCTCTCACTCTCTCTCTCACTCTCTCGGCGTGCGTGCTCTCGAGCTCTCTTCGTTCTAGTCTGTTTGAGGTATGTTCTGCGAGCATTGCCTTGATCGATCGGGCCTTTGAGGTAGGTTTTGATCAAAAGTCAGATATTTTTCTTCTTCTTATCTTCGGTTCTTCAAAGTTACAGTCAAATCTCTGTATATGCGTATATTTGTATATATTAGTCTCGATTGATCGATTTGTGATCGGTAGATCTGATGAGTTTTGAAGCATATGATCGATTCTTTGCTGTGGAAATGAATTTTGGACTGTTTGAATATGATCGAATCAGGATAAATATGTGCTTATATGTTGTGTTTATTGATGGATTTGTTTGAAGTTCATCATCAAAGCTGGTTATCAATTGGTCTGATTGTAAATTCAGCAAAACGATCTCTGTTTTTGTAGTATTTTTTTTTCTTGAATTGTTACTTTTAATGCCTTCGCGGTTTAGGTATGGATACACAATGGTGCACATCTGTTTAAGGTGTCTTTAGGAACTTTAACCAAATAACCAATTTTGTTTATTTCGCTGAGGTGCAACCCACCCTAACTTTTTTTTCCACCTCAGAATTTTTGAAGGCCAAGTGTTTGATGAATTGTGAAGTTTCATTTTTTGCTGTAATTTATTGGAAAGTTCTTTCGTGATTTTCATATTAACTTTTAGATGGATTGGAGTGTTAAAATGATCTGTTGGTAAAATTTCTTCTTGCATAAAACTCTGTTTTGGTCAAGTTGTTTGTAGTTCATTTGTTTTAGTTTTATTTTCTATTGTTTTCTTCTTCTTCTTCTTCTTCCTTCATTTTTTTTTTTTACCCCCCAAAATCAAATCTGTATTGCAACTTTTGTGATGCCATTTATTTCCTCAACACTTCTGTAACATATGCTGTAGGTAGTCAATCATTTACACGTAAATTCAAAGTGGAGAAGTTCAGTATGGGAAAAACTGGGAAGTTTGAGAAGCAGTAATTTCTTTATATTTAACGTCTTTAAACTCTTATTTTCAAATATTTTTTTGTATTTGCCTTTGCACACTTTCTAAAGGCCAAGGATGATAAAGTTTTTGTCCCTTGCATTTTTCAAGTTGTTATTTCACTTCTATCAATTTAACAGCTATCCGCATTGCCTATTTATATCTCTTTATGTTCATGCCCTTGTTCTTGGGTCTTTTTGTCTGCATTATTGTTTCTTTTTCTTTTCTTTTCCCAACTCTTTATGTTAAACTTCCACTCTTTGTTCCTTTATATGTTTTATTGCTAAATATAATTATCTTTTGGTTCTTGACATCATCATTGAAATTCCCATTTGTAACCTCTTTCAAATTCAATGAGATATTGAGATCCAACTAGCACTTAGTGTTATCTCATTTTTGCCTAAACATTGATTGTTGTTGAAATTCATTTTCGATTTTTGTTTCCTTTAAATCCATTGGGAGTATATATTCTGCTTAGGACATCATTCTCCACATAACTTGTGGCTTGGAAAATGGAATTGCATTATTTTCTGCAGATGGCATTGATGCTTATTTGTCATTTCAATTTTTTCTGTCTGTCTTGGTTCTTCTAGTCCTGCCTTTTTATCCTCACTACAAGAGCCTTTTAGTTTTAAATTAGCTGCCTTGGTTATTTCCTCTCTGTAATTGATAATTCTAGATAGTTAGGAGTAGCACGCAGCTTATGTTTAACTCATAGATAATAACATGGTTTGAAGCTGTAGGTGCATTTATTGCTGTCATGTTTGTGATCTAAATGTGTCATTATCTTCATTTAGGGCATTTTCCCATTAAATTTTGTTGGATAGAAGAGGGTATTTTCTCATATCTTCAAAGTATCTTGGCTTGACGTGCATGTCCCTTTTCAGGTGGTTCACTTTTTCTTTTTGATCGGAAGGTGTTGAGATACTTACGGAAAGATGGCCATAACTGGAGGAAGAAGAAAGATGGAAAGACAGTGAAGGAAGCTCATGAGAGGCTCAAGGTTTGTGCGAAAGGATGATGCTTGTTGAAGGCAATTTTTATTTTTTAAGTTGATTTTGTCTACACCAGACAGAAGTTTGTGACTTTCAGGAATTTTGCACTATATGATATAATGAATAGTTCATGTTGTATATTTTTATTACACTTCCAAGGTAATTTGCTTGTATAATGTCCTTTCAGGCTGGGAGTGTTGATGTGCTGCATTGCTACTATGCCAATGGAGAAGAAAATGAAAATTTCCAAAGGCGAAGCTATTGGTTGCTTGAAGAGTGAGTGTCTAAAAGTTTGCCTTGCTTTTATTGAAGTTTGTGTTTATTTTGTCAAATCTTTGCACTTCTCTCTCTCTCTCTCTCTCTCTATATATATATACATATATATAAATCTGTCTGTATTATGGACCACCTCTGGGCAATTGCTTTTAATATGAAGTTTATCTGTTAATTAGTATTAGCGTATAAAAGTTGATTGAATGTAAATGCCTACTTGCAGCTTCTTGTGCATGTACAGGCATAAGTCCAGTCCTCTGATACTATTTAGCATTGAATAAACATCAATTGCTGAGTAGAATTTGGTTCGTTAGTTATATCTGCTTCTGGAACAGTTTTGCTGCTTTGGAAATCCCATTACCTTTTCCTGTGAGGGAAAAAAGATGAAATATGGTTTATAGTTTCACCCTTTTGTTTGTCATACTAATCATTTTAATGTTTGGAATTACAGCCATGTCTATAGTTGTAAACTCATGTTAACTTGTATGAACTTCCATGAAATTGACTACACCTTGAAAATTGAATCAATTTATGGAAGTTAATGAAAATCTGACCATTTTGTTTCCTTAGTTGTTATTTTGGAAGGGCTTTTGCTGCACATTCTCATTTGCTTCTTATTTGGATGACACCTGCTGCAGGGAGCGCTTGAACATTGTTCTTGTCCACTACTGCAAAGTAAAGGTTAGAAATTTATTCTATTATTCCTTTGTTTCTTCATTATTGAAGAAATTCACAATTGATAATTTGTATACCGTATCAGATGATTCTTGAGCCAATGTATATTATAAATAATGCTGGCTATTTTAGAATAACATCGCTTTCTAACTTTCCCACCTCTTTTGTTTCAAGGTTTCTTGTGTATGTATACCTTCCACGTATTGGAATCTTGCTACAAAATATAATCTAATGTGTTTTGTTGCCCAACTTTTCACATCCGTGCTAGTTTCTTTTTGGACTAATGGTCATTACAATGTTCATGTTACTCGTAAGATTCGACTTAGTGGCACTTCTATGATCCGGAAAGCTCCTCCATGGGTTTTAGTGCGTTACATTGTTTTGTTTCTTGTTGGTGTTTAATGGATATTGTTTTGGCCATGGCTATTCCCAAAGTACTTAACGTTACAAATTTTATTTATTTATTTATTTATTATTTTTAAAATTTTTTCGACAGAACAAGATGGTCACTAATACATTGTAGGCATTTTTGAAGGATTGGAAGTGGGAGTCTTCCTTCTTCTAGCTCTTAGAATCAGAGTGCCAAAGGTTGATTCTTGGGATGTAGTTTTGGTGGTAAAACAAAAACCAAAATTCATGTTTTGTGTATTTAAGAATCTGATGCATCTATCTGTTTTTCTTTTCTTCTGTACTCTTTTTGTTTCCCATTCAAATTTTCTAGAACAATGCATGTTTTCTTTGAAGGATGCAACTTTTTATTTTACTTGGTTTTGTGATCTATAAGTTTTTGAACCATGTAACACCACAACAAAACTAACTATTTACGGCTTCAACTTTGCGGCACACATCAAATGCATGTTATAATTGGTACATTCTATGACATTTTTTTTTTTGCAAGCCGTTAGTAGTTTTTCAATAATGACATACTTACCATGTAAGTCGTTAATTCATATATTTATGGTATGTCAAAGTATACCGTAAAAAATCTATATTTTCACGGCTTAAAAAATGTTGTAAATTATTTGCACTTAAAACGACATACATTTTATGTTGTAAAATATTATAACTTTACACGGCATGCATTAACATGTTGTGAAAACTTTTGCAAAAAAAAAAAAAAATTCAATTTGAATTTTTTTTATGGCATGCAAAGGCATGCCGTAAAAAATGCATATTTTCATGGCATACAAAAATATGATGTAAAATATTTGCACTTAAAGACGACATACAATTCATGTTGTGAAATATTATAACTTTACACGGCATGCATTAACATGTGAAAACTTTTATTAAAAAAAATTTCAATCCAATTTTTTTTTCTTTTTTTTATTTATTTAAAAAAGCTAACAATTTCTAACCAAGCTTTTCACTTTAGATTTTCCTAATTGAGGACAACGTAAAAAATAATTTATACATTATTTTATAATTTAGGGTCTCTTTTAAGGGAGAATTGCACCCAGTGGGATTTTGGGAAAAAAATTGCATATTCATGAAAAAGTTTGTAATTTTAATGATTAATATTTATATGGCTTCTCACTAATTTGTAATTTTTTTTTTTTAAAAATTACCTTGATTTGATATTTTCCCTTAATTTAATAATTTATTTATTTTTTACTTTTTAGATGTGCCTAATTTGAATACAACTAAAAGTAAGGTATTATAAAAAATATAATATATATGAAATGTATTAAATTTTATATTTTTTGAATTGAGTGATTTTTTTTAAAAATTAAAAAATATTTTTCTTTTAAATACATGCAAATTATTTGGATTTAAGAAGTTAAAAACAAATTATTTAAAATATTTAAAAACTTACAAGAACTAAAAAAAAAAAAAAAAAAGACTCAAAAAAATTATTTTAGCCCTGTTCACCACTCTCACAAACTCCTCTCATTCTATATGTACATGTTTTTGCCCAAACCCTCTCTCTCTCTCTCTCTCTCTCTCTCTGCGTGCGAGCTCTCGAGCTCTTTTCAAGCATTGCCTTGATTGATCGCGCGACTTCACATGACCTCACAATGTATGTCATTCACTTTCTCTCCCAATTGATCAATTTTTCTCTGTCTCTATCATATTTTCCCAAAAGCTTCGAATTCATCATTTTATTTGAAGTTAGGGTTTGGTGAGAGCCATGGAAATGTAGACTACAAGCCAAATGCATTCTCAATCAATTGATCTCAAACCCTAACTGATCTCTACACGCTCCTCTGTATCGAACGATTCAGTGAGTTTGAAACTCGTCATACTTCTTGTGCGTGTTTACTGGATCAATTGAAGTTTGTATTGATAATTTGGTTTTTTCGGAGGTCTGGCAGATCACTAGACAAGTCGATTTCAATGCTTCAGGTGGAGCTGGCTGCTACTCGAAGTTCTCAAGAGATGAGGAGATCTGATAAGTTCACTCACATCTCTGAATTGACTCATGAGGGCTTGGCAAGGAAGAAGGCTTTCATAGTTATTGGAATTAATACTGCTTTTAGTAGTAGGAAGAGGCATGATTTGGTTAGACAAACTTGGATGCCTCAAGGTGATAATTTGATATTGTCTTTGTGTGTATGTCCTACCATATCTTAATTTCATGGCTTTCCTTGACTAGCTTTTTGGGTTTGATTAGGAGAGAGACTTCTTCAATTGGAACAAGAGAAGGGAATTATCATCCGGTTCATGATCGGCCATAGGTAAATCTCTTTTCTGCATTTTCTCACTAGTTGGTTAGTTTAGTATTATTCGAAAACAATAGGAATTCTTCGGGCAATATGATCTCATTATTAATTCTTTGAATTTGGATCCATCGCTTTTCCTTGATGTAGATTTGTCAAAAGTCAGCTCCTGCTTGTGTAACAATACACATTGTTAAGCAAATAACTGTATCATTATCACATGAATTGCCTTTAAAAATTAATATAGAATATCCAGGAAGTTTTGAGATGTTCACTTGTTATGAGAATGAGCAAGTTTTAGATTATTCTTTGTTTACTGTATTTCCATTCCATTGGTGGTCAACAACCATAGTCATAGGACAAGCACAAATAATCTTTACCACATGCTGCAGTGTAATTTACTTTTATGTGGTGTGATGTTCTTTGATGAGACTAGAAAAAGACAAACTAAATTACCATGAAGATGTTTGTTTGTATATCTAAGAACTGCAGAACTATTTGGCCAATGAATCAATTGTTCAGGTGAACTAAATCTTAATTGATCTGCATTCCACATTGGTGTTGGTGGACAAGTACAAGAAGCACTCTCCCGTGGACTTTGATGTCAAATTTATGTGAAGCTGCACTAGGAAGGAAACTTTGATCGCTGCTCCATATGGTTGAAATCACGGTTGGTTTGAATAAGGTGAACTTGTAGTTCTAGGATTTAAGAAGGTTAGGGAAAGTTTGGAGGTTTTTGTAGACAGAAAGCGAGTTGGAATTAACTTGATTTTTAGAATTATAAGCTGTAGAAACTTAAAAGTGTAATAAAATTTATAGGCAGCAATTATTTTGTCTTGTGTAGATGCTGTAAATTATAGTCCATGAAAATTAATTAAAACATACTTGACCAAATAAGGTTCCAAGGGTTGCTTTTAAAATTCTAAAGTTGTCTCCTCTCTTCTGATTGTCTTCGCATTTGTTTCTTAACTAGTATGTAGATGCAGTAAATTATTGTCTTAGGAGCCTTAGCATAATCATTTGTAAGAAGACAATAGTTGAAGAGGATTTTCTCAAGGGTATGAGGTGGACAATTAAAGTTTGATTTTGCACCTTAAGGAGGATATTCCTTGGATTTTAGGTGGATAGTTAAAGTTTGATTTTCACCTTAAGTGCTTTAATAATGATAAAAGTAGCAAATTTAAAGAGAATTTATACTTACTAGAAAACAAGAAAATTTATGTTGAATAGTGACAGAATGACCTAAATGCCATAGAGCAAATGTTGGAAAGCCAAGAAACATTGGTGTTAGATGAGATATAATGAAATGAGTTGTAGCCGAAAGAGAATAAAAAATGGAAAAGAGTGAAAGGATTTATGAGGATATTTGATGGAATGAGCTTAAAAAATTGGAAAGACTAGAAACAACTTGGGTATTTTTATAAAAAAATTGGAGTAGCTTAATGGGTGATACATTAATTGAAATAATTCATGCATGATCATGCCCTATAGAAACTTTGATTATTGAACATAATTGATCATGTGACTTTTGAGTAACTGCTATGAAAAGGACACAGTTGGGACCAATATATTCTTTTTAGACAATGAAAGCTTCAATGTGTGAATAATAGACTACTATTGTCTTACTACCATGCTTTAAATAATGTTATTAGATCTTTTATAGAGTCGTTATTAGTTCTAAAATATTTTAGTTGGTTAAAAATTTTTAATTTCCAAATTTTGAAGTCATTGTTTTTGTAGAATTTGGAGAATGTAGCATCCTATGGATTTGCAAATAATCTTCACTTTTAGTGGAGAGTTGAGTTATGAGGATTTGAGGTTGTGGTTGTATGAATTTTACTAAACCTTGTGACGAGGGTGAGACACTTCTTCCCCCCTTCTTCTCCTCCACTGTCTGAATTACCCCAAGTACTATTTGCAGCTTATTGTTCATAATGCCCTCAAATTGTACATTTTAGCCCCAAAAGCCTACCAAACTAAGTTTAAATTAACCTTAACCCTTTCTCCGACGTATTGGTTTTCAATCTAACCATTAATACCCAAAAATTATTTGTTTTCAAGATTTCAAAAAGTCTAATTCATTTGAGAAGTAGAGGTCTTTTTAATTTGGGGTTTAGAAAAAGCAGGTCCTAACTTAAACCAACGCAGATCCATTCGAATAGGATAATATTACTAAATGGAAGATACATACCTTTTGCTCTTGCTACAATATATTTGCATCATATAGGGCACCTGTGTGTATAATTGAGAATTATGCTGAATGCCAATTGTTTTGATTGGTGCAGTGCAACATCTAACAGCATACTAGATCGAGCTATTGATTCAAAAGATTCTCAGCATAAGGGCTTCCTCAGGCTGGTAAGGATGCACAGAGCTTGTATGTACAAAAAATATTGTGGACAATTCACCAAATTTTCTCAATTTTTGGTGCTCATGAGTCATGTTGTCTTGCAGGAGCATGTTGAAGGGTATCATGAATTGCCTGCAAAAACCAAAATTTTCTTCTCCACTGCTGTTGCAAAATGGGATGCTGATTTCTATGTCAAAGTGGATGATGATGTCCATGTCAATTTGGGTATACACTGTCTCTTTTCATTTTCTTTTTTTGTTATATTCTTTCTTCATTTTTTCCCAATTTTGGGTAGCTTTTGTCAATTTTGAATTTGCTGAGTGATGCAGAGTGCATAAAACTGTTATGACCCTACCACTATTATATATTTTCCAAAAAAATTCATAAGTTTGCAAGCTTTGAAGTAGAGATTTCCTCTTAAGATGGATTTATTTTTCTGCAGGTTGTTGAGTTTGCCCTGGCTTTGCAGGAAGCTAGGTGCTTTTGTTGTTACGGAATGTGTGCTTGCACTTGTTGATGTTGCAACATTTGCTCTTCGAATCCTTCCAATTGGTATTGGGATAGGGCCTTTCTGTATTGGCCAAGTTAATTGATTCTTTAGCTCTCTCTGTTGCTCCTAATAATGAATTAGACTTGACTGGCTTGTGTTTTGTATAATCTTTTTCCTTTCATTTGTACATATAATTTGCTATCTGATCTTGTAATTTGTTTTTCAAGTACTAGAGTGGGCATTTTAGTGATATCATGTGTTTAGATATTGAGTTTACTCATGTAATGAACTTTGAATTTGCTTTTCTTCTCTCTCTCTCTCTCTCTATATATATATATATTAAAAATAACCTTTTATGACATACAAATTATGCTATGTAAAGTGTAATAATTTATGACATGTAAGAAAATACTGTAAAAGATTATATACGGCATATAGAGTATGCCAAAAATATACTAAAAATAACTTTTTACGACATACAAAATTATGCAAGAACATGTCGTAAAAGATTATATCCGGTATACATAATATGCCATAAATATATTAAAACTAATCTTCTACGGCATGCAAAATTATGCCATGGAAAGTATGATGATTTATGGCATGACAAAAATGTCGTAAAAAATTATATTCGACATACAAAGTATGTCATTAATGTTTAATTTATTACTTTTTACAACTTTACTTGCATACCGTAAATGACACTCAACTTTTCACGGCACGCCATATAACGGCATTTGTGTGCATGTCGTGAAAGAGTTTTTATGGCATGCATTGCAAGTCGTAAAAATTTAATTTTGTTGTAGTGCAGACAACCTTTTTCCTTAATTTTTCCATCTTCTCCACCAATCACTCGGTGACTTAATTGATATAGGAGCCACTCATGACAAACCCCATCATCTTAGGATAGATGCCCAAACTTTCCAAACAGCATGGCAATCAATTAGGGGATGGTTTGATCTTTCCGGCTTATCATTACAGAAAAGACATAACCCAGAATTAGAAGCTATCGAGACACCAATCCTTAGGAGCCATTAACTCTTCAAAGCCAAGCTAGCCATCCAAAATATTGGACTTTAAAGAGGGAAACACTTGACCACCATTCAATTCAGCTAGGGAATAGAGGGATCGAACTGAAAATTTTCCTGAGGGTTCTGCCATCCAGCGCTTCAAGTCCTTTTTTTTATTATTATTATCGGTTGAGAGAAGTTGGATAGAAGGCTATAAAAGACCCCATCTTTTTCTTTTTTTGCTCGTTCAAAGACACCATTTTTGGGGGGGTCTAAGTTAATGACACAATAGCAATTTAATTGAAAATGACTCAAAAGAAGATGTTAGGTTGAACTAGTGTGTACTAGTCTTTGTAAAGTAATTATATATATATATATATATATAATTTGTATAGCATTATTCAACTACTAAGCTTAAGATTGACTGTAGCGTGGAGATAAAACTTGACACAAAATTCAACAGCCAAACAGGAGGGATGATACCTCCCCTTCTCCACCAGAGAGAGAGAGAGAGAGAGAGTCCCAAGAGTCTCTATTTGCCTATTGATTTGTCTTTCTTGGCATAGTGTTATTTCTGATCATTCATTTTCCTAGTGCATTGGTTTAGATGATTTTTATTAGAGGCATATACTTGTACTGTGGCTGCAGCCCTTGGATGAGTCGCTTGGGCTTTAGTGGCTGTGGCTGCAGCTGTGTTTTCTGCTGGTGCTTCAGCTGTGATTGTTGTGTTTTCATGACACTTGGACACACTTGGATGCATAGACTTGATACTCTTATTAGTTTTGTTAATATAAATTTTATTGGTGGCATTGACTAACAATTGCAGATACAAATGAAGGAGCTCGGAGCACAATCCAGTGCTACAGATGAGGAGATCTTCACACAGGTTCTAGGGCTTGATCAACCTGGTCGTGTTTGAACATATGGATTGGGTCCTTCTCCTACAAATGTCTTTGGAGGTGGATTTAGGCAGTCACAAGAGCAGGCTCATCTCATCGAGGCAGCGAGTCCAAGAGCAACTTAACCAACATAAAGTACAAATGGAGATGCAAGTGAAGGAGTGATGGATGCTATGTTTAGTCAGATGCAAGGTACAATCCAAGCTCAACAAGCACGAATAGAGTAGTTGGAGTCTCAACAAGCTATGGGTGGGCCTATTGCACCAACTACTACACATGTGCATTCACAACAACAATCCCATGCATACCTCATCGTTTAATTGCCATCATTCATCCGAGGAAGTGAGTAAATAGTTAATCATGAAATTGGCAATATGACATTATTCATGTTATTTGTTCTTGTCAAATGCAGGTTCAAATATCAGAGGAAGAAGAAGAAGATAGGACAAACTCAATGTCGGAGGGACTCTTTTTCGTAGTAAGTTTGCTTATCTGTCTACTTGGCTATTTATTTACTAATATTGATACTAATATCTTCTGTATAATTGCATAAGGCTTAGTTGCTAGAATTATGGTTTAAAAGTAGCATTGGTACTGATCATAGAGTTCTTACTGTTTGCTAGTTTAAAAGTAGTAACTCAAGAACATTAATGTTTCATTTTTATCTATTATTAGTTTAGTTCAATAATATATTTCCCTTCTTGATTTGGACACCTATAGGCTATATGTATATTAGTCACATAGATAGAGTGAGTAATCTTAACTATGTAGATGAAGGCCTCTGGATGTCCAAAATCTAAATTCTCCAAAGGCTTGTTTTTGCAGTTATTTTTTTGGAGTAACTGTCTAGGTATCATGAATTCTCTTGCTGGAACCTTATTTAATTTCTAGTGTTCATGTAAAATAGCCCATCTTTACCTCAAGTATATGCAATATCAATAGGCTAATCACGGTTATGATGCTCCATAGCTTAACATAAAGGTTAAATTCATAAGCAACAAGTAGAAAGGTGAATATGTGAGCTGATCACATCAGACAAGCATAGTTAACCTAGAACGTCATATCCTAAAGTAATGACGAGGAATAATTGGAAACTTTGATCACAAATATAAAGATTGGAGATTGAAAGCCTACTTTCAACCTAGGACATATAGGAACAATGAAATTTGGGGATGCTGCACAATTTTTTAAGTTTCTAAACCAGGTAACTTCAGATTTTTTTACGGATCCAAATCCTAGGGTTTGGATTGTTCATTATTGAAAGTTGTATCTTTATTGAATTGGGTTAGTAGAATTAGTAGTTTTTTCGTATCAAAGAGGTTAGGTAATTATTTTTTTTGGTGACTTCAAATTTTATTCCACACAAAACACAAAGAAAACAAGAAACAAGGACCTACCCCTGCACACTAGAAACAAAAAAACACAGATCAACACCAAAACAAGACAACAAAACAAAAAAAAAAAGCTAGAAAATCTATTTATCAGGTATGTAGAATGGAACAAGGCAGCCCCCAGTCCATACAGATTTGCGAAATTTGCAAAGAATTCTCAACTCTCTTGAAAGAACAAGCTCTAGCTCTAACTTAACTATTCCAGCCACTATCACTTGCTTGTGACTAACAGACTGAGTAAAAATTCTCCTATTCCTCTCCAATCATACATGATATAAAGTGCAAGCCAAGCAAAGTTTGAACATAGTATTTCCCAGTAAAAGGACAAGAGCAGAACAAATGCTCATGAGATTCATTTACAGATCAACACAAACTGCACGCAGGATCCACCTCCATTCCCCAATGCAATAAACCATCATTGGTAGCTAATTTTTGTAAACAAATCGGCCAATTCACAAAAGCCCATTTAGACACATTTCCTTTAAACCAAACAATAGAACACCATGGGACCACTGCTCTAGATGGCCTCAGAGCTTCCCTAGCAGATTTAGAGGAGTAGCTACCACTCTTTGAAGGTAACCAAACAGCTTTATCAGATCTGTGCAGATTAGGAATATGGGTATGAGGTGTTAAAGCAATAACTTGCCGAATTGCTTTATTTCTTAATCTAGGCCAATGCCAGCATCTTACATTCACATAAAGAGCTCTACCAATATTCTGCATAATTCTACTTCCAAAATGTTGATAAAGAGGCCTCACGGGATGCCAGTTATCAAGCCATAAGAAGGTGGGACTGCCATCCCCTATTCTGTTATGAATAAGAGGCTGCCCAATCTCTCTAAAGCTTGAATATCTTCCTTATAGTCCATGAGGAATCATTTGGACATTAATAAACCAAAAGCATTGAACCTTTAAAATATAGGTATGTATCCATTCAACTCAAAGTGAATCAGCCTTCATACTTATATCCCAAAGGTGTTTAATCATATTGACTTTATTCCAAATTTTCAGCAATCTAAAACCTAACCCTCCTCCTTGTTTAGGAACACAAATACTCTCCCACTTAACTTTGGCCCCTGTTTGCTTGAGCTCAGAACCAGACCATAAAAAGGCTCTAATCAAACTTTCCACCTCCTTTAGAGTTCTTTGAGGTAAAATAAAAAGGGAACTCCAACAGATCTATACACTAAAGAATACTATTTGAATAAGTTGCATGCTTCCCCCATACGACGAGCTTATTTGCCCACAACTGAATCCTAGAGTGTATTCTGTCCTTCAGTTGAAGATAATCCCCATACCTCAATCTTGTGGAAATAAGAGGCACACCCAAGTACTTGACAGTTAATAGACCCTCTGGAATTGGAAGAACAATCAGTAAATCAGCTTTTAAAACAGAAGAAATTCAGCAAAGAAGACAGCACTCTTCTGTAGATTAGGTTGAAGTCTAGACCAAAAATGGAACTGACGTAAAATGTCATTTATAATTCTGAATAACTGAATATCAGCCCCACACAGAACAAAAAGATCATCCACAAAGGCTAAGTGACTGATACCCAAAGATTGGCACTTAGGATGGAAAGTAAACTGACCGTGAGTCAAATTATACTTAAGAAGAGCACATAACTAAAAGAAAAGGGTAAGGGGAAATTGGATCCCTTTGCCTTAAACCTTTTTCTCCCTTGAAATAACCTTCCAATTCTCCATTCAACACAATGGAATAACTAACGCACTGGAATAACTAACTGTGGACACACACTGAATAACCTGAGAAATAAACCTAATTGGAAACTCCATAGCAGCCATTATTTTGAACAAAAAATCCCACCTTGCAGAGAGGTTAGGTTATCATTTATATTTGCTTCTTCTATTCAATTGAACCATCAAATCTATATGTATTATGTTTTATGGATCCTTACATGTTTAGGTGTATTGCAAGTATTAGTTATTTGATTCTCCTTTTTGATACTGCCTTATCTACAGAACCTATTTTTGTTTCTGTCTATTGTAATAATCGTGACTATAATGCTTGTATTTATTGTTATGCGATCGTTACTTTGTTTTTATTTTAATTTTAAAATTTTATTTACTGGTGCAGGAAACATTTGAATGAATCTTTGTTAGGGTACTAGTCTATCTCTGATCTTCCACGATGATGGCGAAAATCGGGCAGTGGTGACATCACTGATGCATTTTGCACTAATAGATGGGAATGTAATTTTTAATGCGTCACAATTTTGTTCTAGAATTGGGCGCTCTTTCAGATTTTTGAAAAGCAAAGTTCTAGCTTGTTTCTTATTTTTGATTGCACATTTCTAAAGCAAGGATTGAATACACTGTATATTTTTATTTTGATGAAGCAAATAATAAAAACACCCATCAATTGTATACAAACAACACGAAACAAATTGGCCCTTTTTTTAATCAGCCAAAAGGAAATATATTGATTAATAAAAATGTACAAGTACAGTGAAATTACATCAGTAACCTTACTAAGAAGGTACATGCAGTTGGCCTTATTATAGCAATAGTTGTGTGCGGTATTTTACTTAGTTATTGCACAGGAATAATGAAGTCATTTCTTATGTTTACTTTTTTTACTGATCATCAGAGGAGTTGGTTTTGTAACTATTGACTATCATATATGTTTGGAGGAGTTTAGGAACAAAGAAAGTGTACAAGTGCTCCCATTTGCAAGCGTATTTATGACATTGAATATATCTAAGTCTAACTAACTTCTAGAGACTCGTTGTCCTGACTATTGTTATAACTATTCAACATAGTGATTGGAAAGATGCCTAGAGTAAGAAGCAAAACTTAAGGTAAATTAGGTGGCATGCTTTTCAATTCTCATGTTGCATAGTTATAACGGCAGTCAGGGCATTGAGTATCTCTAGTTAGCCAAGTCTGGATACAATTAATATGATAAATATGCCTGCAAGCAGGGAGCACTCGTACATTGTCTCCTTGGAGGAACTCCTCCAAGCATATGTGACAGTCAGTGATATCAAAACCAACCTCTCCATCAATAGGAAAGGTAAGCACAGGAAATGACTCCACTATCTGTGGATCAAGTCCTTGTGCAATAACTGGTGGTGCTAATTCTAAACCAGCCGCATGCACATGTCTTAACCAAATAATAAAAAAAACTACAACTAAAATTAAAACAATACATACAATAATTATTATTATAAGAGGACTATTTATTCCTTTTATTTTCCAAAAATCTTTATCATCAAACGAAGAAGGTTTTGGCAGTTTTGGATCTGTACCTTGGGCTGCTACGGACTTGAAACTTATGAAGATGATGATGACCCAAATAATAACCGTAGAAACTTCAACCTGATTTCAAAAATTGATAAAAAGAAAAAAGAGAAAAGAAATGAACAAATTAAATAAAAATTTGATAAAAAATAAAAATATATTTATTTATAATATAAATAAATAATTAAAGTTATCTTTATAGGTTGTTATCTAACTATAATAGATAACAAGTTGTCTTTTCATTATATGTTCACATGCGAAAAAGACTGAAAATTTAAGAACACCACACCCATACGCGACTTAATGTAAAATGATAGAATTCCATACGTGACTTAGGTGACGTCCCACTTACATTTAATTAATTTAGACCACACCCATACCACTCTCTCATTGCCGGCCCCTCTATTGTTAATTTAATACACTTCTATTGTTTGGTTCGGTTCGGTTTACGTTTCTAAAAATTTTGAGCAATAATAAATATGATATATATTTGATGTTACTAAATAAATTAATAATAATTAGTTTAGTTATTTTGGTTAAAGCTTATCAATTTCACAATGATAGCTAGTCTTCAAATCTTATAAAAAACATTTCATATTTTAAATTTTTTATATAAAAATATAAAAAAAAATAAATATGTTCTGATCCAATTCGGTTTGGAACCATAATCAAAGCCTTGGGAGTGGGAACCGTACCGATTTGAACGGTTCCACCATTTTCAAAGCCAGAACCAACTTAACTAAACCGATGATTTAGGCGAGATTGAATTGATTTATCGATTCTACCGATTTTTTTGAACACCTCTAACTAACAACTATTGACCACCATCACTACAACAAATATCAAACCCAAGAAACCTATTACCCCAAGATCGTGAATGCCTCCAAAAACCACCACAAACACCACTACAAATGAGAACTTGGTGTACTAAACTAACAAGGAAAATCTCCTCACATGGATTTATTGATATGGCTTGAAGAAGCCATTTGCCATTAAGCACAAGGGAGTGCTCCTCATCATCCAAGGTCGTGAGGCTGTCCTGATTTTATGGAGGCTCTAAGCAAAATTTGAGATGGAAACTTTTATTTTAAGTGTTTGAGTGATTTTAGTAATTTCATACTAATCAATTAAAGTGATTTTTTTGTCTAAGAAACTCTAAATGCTTGAAAACTTTAAACTCAATTTTTTAATTTTTTTGATTTTTATAGAATTTTAAAAACACCTATTGGCTATCCTTAGACATTAAAAATCAAAATTTAGAAATATTTAATGTAATTCAAAAGCTTGCATCAACACTTACAAAAGGGAAAAAAATGTGATGACTGGGTACGTAAACCACCTCGTTCCTCTTTGATTTATGTTGGGTTTACTTTTGTTAGAGTGTCGGGTTTAACTTGAAGCCTTGTCAACTGTTTGGGTTTGTTGTTTTTGAAAACTTTTCTCAAAAATCTCATTCTTATTTATTTCGGTGTCGAGTTTCACATGTTTTGGGAGAGATGATGTTGGATCTAGGAGTTTTCAGTTTAGCTAGTAAAATTCTGGCTGGGAGGCAAAGCTGCACGTGCGGGGGCTTGGGCCGCACGTGCAGGAGGTGAGGCTGCAAGCACGGAAAGTAGCGTGGTCAGGGTGCAACATCGAAATAATTGCACGTGAAACTGCAGGTGTGGGTAAGGGAGGGCCACACGTGCGGGGGTGGAGGCCGCACGTGCGGGGAAAGGCGCGCACGTATGGGAGTCCGCAGAGTTCAAAAATTTCCTCATTTTCTTCTTCTTGGGCTATGTGTATATCACTTTTTCATCATCTCTCTCTCTAAAAATACATTTCTACTCCTCTCTACTTTCCCTACACCAAACCTCACTAAATCCTTGATTTCTCTAAATTTATTAACATTTTGACCCTAGTTCCTCTACCAAAGTTGGAGAACTCTTCGAGGGCTACATTGTGTACGGTGGAGATCGAGTTTCAACACCATTGATTTTGGGACTTTCTTCTCTTTTTCCTTCAAGAACTTGAGGTAGGGATTTTTCTTTGAGTTATATATACATTTTTACAAATTATGTTGTTTTTGGGACTCCTTCTTGTGGTGTTAAACTCGGTTTTTGATTCATGAGTTGTGGGTGATTTTAAAAGTGGGTTTACATAATGTTTTCTAAAAACCTTGAGATTTTGGAGCTTTGTTGTTGTAGAGAAGTGTTATCTTGAAATGATTTCTTTCAAAATGAAGAGGAAACCTAGTTTATGGAAACCCTAGAAACTTGGGGATTTTGAGAAAATGTGGTGATGTTATGAAATTGATATTTGACCAATAGTATGACAAATGTTGAAATGAGAAATTCCATGGTGCATGAGAATTAGTTGGTTTTGAAGTTGTTCAAAATGTTAATATAGTCATGAAATGATAAAGTTGATGAAAATACATGAAATGTGAAAATGTTGTTGCTTCTCGATAGAGATTGATAAGTATATGTTTATCCTGTGAAATTGCAATGGAAAGAGAAATGGGAATTGTGATCACAATGGAAAAATTGTGTGGAAGAATATTATAATGCATTGATATATGTTGCGTTGACATTCAATTCATTTGGTTATTATGAGTTTTGAATTAAAAATTGAAAATTTTGCATTGAAAGGGGAAATGTTTGTGAAACAAGATTGTCATTTAGTTGTTTTGGGATAAATATGTTGGTAAATCCGGATAGGGGGTGTAGATGAAATTGATTAAGTTGGCCTGAGTGTACGGTGAAAGATGGCTACAGCGGAGAAGGTACCACGTGCCTTCCGGTTAGCTACCGGTAAAGTGGGGATTTGGTAGTGCTAGTTATGCCTACTTGCAGACACCAACTTAGGGATTACCTGAGTTGTATTTATCGCCCTTTGAACTTGATTTAAGATTATTGAATTGTTGAAATTTCAAGATTTCATTGTACATGATGGCTTTCAAAAGATGAAGATGCGACTTTTTTAAAAAAGTCATAGCATGGTATGTGCATTTCAGTTCATGAGACTTGTATAAAATGTATATACTTTGCTAAGAAGTTCCTACTGAGCTTTATGCTCACCCTATGGGATTTTGTGCAGGAAAAGATGTGGTGATTCTGCCAAACTAAGGGCGTGGATGTGTATGTTGAGAGCACAAGACTCTTATTTTGTTGTGATTATATTTTGCAAGCCAAGAGCTGTATTTGTGTGGTTTCGAGCAACCATTTTGTGTAACCGAGCTTAAACCTTAGACTTTGTAGCCTTTGAGGGCATTTATTTACTTCTGACTGGATGTTTTACATGTTATAGATTTATGTACTAAAGTTGTTGAATGTATAGTTGCATGTAAAACTATTTTGTAAATCTCTTATGATTATATATGCAAGTGTTGGAGATTATTTCGGTTTATCGTGAGGAGCGATAGTTGGTGTACTTCTATTGTGTATATTTTTTTGGGGCGTTACAAAAATAAATCCAGAGTCTATCCTAAAACAAAAATCTACACCTTTTAAAAAGGATATAAATACCATGAAATGATAGCTCGTTATTCCCTAAAATAAATCTAATAAAAAGTAAACATCTTCCATCTCACATAAAATTTTGTTAAAAAAAAAAAAAAAAAAACTCACATAAAATCTATATTAGAAGAAATACATGGTAAAAAAAATACCATAAATATCATGATTCAATAAATTTTAATTGGTATAATAAAGATAATTAAGCTAATTCAACATCCTTTCTACAACTGATGAGTTACAACTTATGCCGAACATAAAATGAAAAATAAAACCTTATATTAGCTTCTCTCTACTCTATAATTAAGCATATTATCTCTTATTCAGGTTTAAGCATGTTAAATCACTCACTTCTATTCTCTTCCTTTTTATTACTGTTTTTCCAATCTTCTCAATTATTTTGTCTTTTTTCCTTTGAGTTTAAGCATGATTCAAAAGAGAGTTCTCTCACTAAGTTTAGTGCCAAGCATAAATCACACATTCATCAAATTGTAAGCAATGTTCTCTCACCTTCATACTTTGTTGGTTGTAATCTTATTTTGTTGTTTACAGAAATCACATGTTCATCAAACGTTTATCTATACTAAGTTTGGTTTGTTACAATGAAAGTAGAATGGAATCAAATGTTCATTTCTTAATCTCCGTATGAATTATTTCATTTGTATTATATTTTTCATCATTTCTTTTGCTCAAAAATCTATGGACATTCTAATGAAATTATAATTTGATTCAAACCAAATTCAAATGAATCAAACAATACTTGAGAGAGGTTTGGGCTATTTCCATAAAACACATTGTTTGGCAAGCCTTTTTTTTTTTTTTTTTTTAAATGCTTCAATCATGTTATCTATATTGATTTGTGAGAACTGACAAATAAAAATATGATAAAAATAAATAAATAAAAATAGATGGGTGCCCAAACAACAAAACTTCAAATGCAACTTGGGGGTAGAACCAAAAAAAGAAGAAGTTATGTTATCTATATTGATTTGTGAGAATTGAAAAATAAGGATATAATAAAAATAAATAAATAAAAATAGATGGGTGTCCAAACAACAGAATTTCAAATATTTATTCCTAAATTCTCATAATTTTAAAACTCTCTTTTTCCTACGTGGCAACATTCTTTGATTGTCTTTCATGTTTTCTATTTTTCTTCATTTTCTATTTGTTTGATTAATCAAAATTAAAATTAACTTCATTGCTTATGGATAAAGATTTGAATTTCAAAATTCCTCTATATAGATAAACATATAAAAACTGAAAATTAATTTTTTAGTCTACAAACAAATATAAAAATTAAACAATTAATTTTAAAAAATTAATTACATAACTTATAGATAATTTAAAATTTCTTCCCATAAAAAAACATATAAAAGTTGATAAATAACTTATAAAAATTAATTTCATGGCCTACAAATAAAGATAAAGATTAAATAATTGATTTTAAAAAAAACGAAATTACATTCCCATAATTTTAAAACTCTCTCTCTTCTACGTGGCAACCTTCTTTGATTGCCTTTCATGTTTCTATTTTGCTTCATTTTCTATTTCTTTGATTAATAAAATTTAGATAAAGATATGATTTGTTAATCTATATATCTATCAAAAACATATATATCTAAATCTTTATTTTGATTTACTCATACTTTTTTCTCTTTCTATCACATATTATCTTTTTTTATTTTAATTTTTTCATTTTATGAAATGCCCTTATCTATAACTTCTTATCTCCTATTAAATTCTTAACCTTCTCTTGATAATTTTTATTATTCATTATTATCTACCAAGTGATATAGGTTAAAAAAAATAAAAATAAAAAATAAAAATTTATTGACTCTGAATGAAAAGAGTATTAATAATGAAATTGGTTTGCTTTGAATCAGAAGAGTATTAATAATGAAATAATGCAGGCTGTATAGGAGAAGGCAGCACAAAAATCTCACAAAATTAATTTTTGTCACTATATTTATCCAAGGTAATAATTTAATATTCTTTCTATTAGTTATTAAAAATAGTTTTCATTAGATCATTGTTATATTTATTTATTTATTATTATTTTTATAAAGTTGTCATTCGTTATAGTATGCGGTTGTTTTGTTAAAAGCCTCCAAATATTTATTTTTAAATTCTCATAATTTTAAAACTCTCTCTTTCCTATGTGGCAACATTCTTTGATTACCTTTCATGTTTTCTATTTTTCTTCATATTTTATTTGTTTGATTAATTAAAATTAAAATTAATTTCATTGCTTATGGATAAATATTTGAATTTCAAAATTCCTCCATATAGATAAACATATAAAAATTGAAAATTAATTTTATAGTCTCTGAGATAAAGATAAAAATTAAACAATTAATTTAAAAAAATTAATTTAACAACTTGTAGATAATTTAAAATTTCTTCCCATAAATAAACATATAAAAGTTGATAAATAACTTATAAAAATTAATTTCATGGCCAACAAAGAAAGATAAAGATTAAATAATTGAATTTAAAAAAAAAAACGAAATTACATTCTCATAATTTTAAAAGTCTCTCTTTCCTACGTGGCAACCTTTTTGATTGCCTTTCATGTTTTCTATTTTGCTTAATTTTCTATTTGTTTGATTAATTAAAATTAAAATTAATTTCATTGCTTATGGATAAAGATTTGAATTTCAAAATTCCTCCATATAGATAAACATATAAAAATTGGAAATTAATTTTATAGTCTACAGATAAAGATAAAAATTAAACAATTAATTTTAAAAAATTAATTTCATAACTTATAGATAATTTAAAATATCTTCCAATAAATAAACATATAAAAATTAATTTCTTGACCTACAAATAATGATAAAGATTAAATAATTGATTTAAGAAAAAAATGAAATTACTCCTCCCCCCTTCATTTTGTACCTTAATTAATTTTATTATAGATAAACGTATAAAAACTCATAAATAATTTATGAAAATTTATTTCATGACCTATAGATAAAGATAATTTTTTTAAAAAAAATAGTTAAAAAAATTAATTTCATAACTTATAGATAAATAAACATATAAAAATTGATAAATAATTTATAAAGATTAATTTCGTGACCTATAGATAAAAATAAAGATTAAATAATTGGTTTACAAAAAAAATAAAATAATAAAATATAGATAAAGATATGATTTGTTAATCTATATATCTATCAAAAACATATATATTTAAATCTTTATTTTGATTTACTCATATTTTTTCTCCTTCTATCACATATTATCTTCTTTTTTTTCTTTTTTTAAAATTTTTTATCTTATGAAATGCCCTTATCTATAACTTCTTATCTCCTATTAAATTCTTAACCTTCTCTTGATATTTTTTTATTATTCGTTATTATCTATCAAGTGATAAAGATAAAAATAAAATAAAATTTATTGGCTCTGAATGAGAAGATTACTAATAATGAAATAATGAAGGCTGCATGAGAGAAGGCAGCACAAAAATCTTACAAAATTAATTTTCGTCACTATATTTATCCAAGGTAATAATTTGATATTCTTTCTATTAGTTATTAAAAATAGTTTGTATTAGATCATTGTCGTGCTGTTTTTTTTTTGTAAGGCTGTCATTCGTTATAGTATTTCTTCAATTCCATCTCTAAATTCTCTCTTTGAAATTTTTGTGTTTTTCAATAATAAAGTTTAAAATCAATTACTTATCATTTTTGTTTTCTTGGTCCTTAGTTTATTGAAGGATTGAGACGAGTAAAACTTTTATATGATATATGAAATTAATGAATGTAATACAAAGATGATAGAGAAGTACGACATACTTGTCAATATCTCTATGTTATTATTAGCTGATTTACTAGATTATACTATCAATTTAGAGCCCATATGATTCAATTCATTGTCTATAACTTTATTTGTATTCGACCATTTTTTCGTTGAGTAACCTATATAATTTTTTTTTTTGGTTATATAATGATTAAAGCTATCATTTGTTATATTTCTTCAAGTACAATTCAAATAATTTTTCATCATTTTTTTTATAAATAAAATGGATTAAAACTATTTTCTTATATAATTTTTATAATCCTACGAAATTCTTATTTTGATTAATTTTTTTTAAAATGATGTAAGAACTATACAAGTATTATTCAAACTATGGAGAATGATTTATATTTTGATATGATATGCGTGTGTCATTAATAGAGGAAATCAAAGATAAAGATTTGCTAACATAATCAATTAATGATTTGTTTGAAAAGTTCTTTTTATGAGCAAAGCAACAAACTCAGATTAAAATTTTTTAAAAACTATTTATAAATTATAATTAAAAGTTGATATTTATTCATAATTTGATCTCATAATAATAATATACACCACTGATTTAAAAGTCTAAGTAAATTTATGATAATTTTTCTGAGTTTATAGAATTTCTCTCTTTTAATGTTTTGTTTAGTTTGATACAAGTTATTTATGTTATCAAGTGATTGTGATACCATTATTCTCAACAATTTTTATAATTAATAATTATTTATGCATATCAAATTTTATTGTGAAATTTTGTGACTTAATTATTGTTAGGGTAATGCTATAGTGTACAACTTACACCTTACACCTTTTTGTGTTCACTTACACCTTACACTTACACCTTTTTTACCTTACACTTACACTTTTTGTGTAAGTGGCACATGGTGTGCAACTTATATATTTCATTTATACCTTTTACTTATACTTACACCTTACACTTACACCTTACACTTACACTTTTTGTGTGAGTGGCACATGGTGTGCAACCCACTTACACCTTTTGTGGGTTGCACACCTAAGAAAACTCCTTATTTTGTTAACATCTACCTAGATGGCTTAACATCATGGCTTGTCACTATTAAGACATAATTTAAGATTAAAATGATTTATTTATCACACAAAATATATGTAGTCTATATATCTCTAATGTGTTCTCCATCCTTCTTATTTCTTTTGTCTTTACATGAAATCTATCATCTTCCATTATTATTAGGGTAAATTATTAATAGATTTTAATAGTTAAATTTAATTCCCATCTATACTATATATTAAGAAAAATAAGGTTTTTAACTTTAAGAGCTCTAAAAGCTTTAAAATTTCAATCTAATTATATTGATTTTTATTTATTTATATATTTTTAAAAATCATTGACTACTAAAAATTGAAATTTTAAGTTTAAAATTAAAATTATAGTTAACAAAGAATTTATTCAATTCACATATCATTTAGGGGTTCAAATTTCAAAATACACATGATTTAAGGAATACTGAAAATTGAAATTTAAAGTTTAAAATTTAAAATTATATTCAACAAAGAATTTATTGACTTCTATCATTTAGGGATTTAAATTTCAAAATACACATGATTTAAGGAATTGTTTTCCATAATAAAAATATACTATATATTTTACCTAGCTAATTAGCATGAATTTACTATTAACAAAAAAAAACTTACACAAGAAACATCTTTCACTGCTTTCAAAATAAAAGGAAGTTTACACAAGAAACATCTTCATCTCTACCAGAATAAATATTCTTTACACCTCTCTCTCTCTCTCTCTCTCTCTCTCTCTCTCAAAATGGTGATTTTTAAGATTTCATAGTTTAATTTTTTTTTTTTTTGCCTTTTCTTCAAGTTTAATCTCCACGCCCATCCGGTCTCTGTTAATAACGGAACAACAATAAACCAGACTCATATGTGAGCATGACCATGAATGCCTCTTTCAAATTCTAAAGCAACTACAAATAGTAGTTGGTCTCGGTGCTAAGATTAGGTATGAGATTTTTTATATGCTTGTTATTTTTTAAGACATGTAATGGATCAATATATAATCTTTTTAAATTGCTAATGTTATTAAAAAAATTAGAATTTGTGATTGACTATACCTCTATCATATAGATTACAAATTAAAAAAAAAAAAAAGAATTGTATCTTTTATTGATTTTATATATGTAGTCCTTAAAAGCCAATAATTATATTTTTCATAATTTTCAATTTCAATTCTACTAAGTGAATATTTAATTTATCAATTAGTGTGTTTCTTAGGTATAGAGTATACTCTGATCCATATCTATATGTATACTACTTCCGAGCAAAAGAAACTTTTGATCAAAGAGACTCTAAGAATTTCAAAACATTAATATAAAATTTTAAAAGTTAAGAAATGTAAGTGACATACAACTATTGGCGGATTAAACCATATCTATAATTTTAAATTTAAAAACAAAATATTTATATATAGAAAGTCAAACAAATAACTTTAATCATATCTAAGCCACATCTAATTTGATATTTGAAAATCCTTAAAAGGAAATTCTAAATTTAAATTTATTATATAATTTAAAATTATAAAAATATATACTTCAAAATATTATTCATTTTTTTAAAAAATATTTGAAACTAAAAAATAAATATAATTTAAAATTACTAACTTATCTGACCATATCTAATTTTCAAATTCAAATTCAATATAAAAAAAAAAATGGACATAAAATGTCAAAAAATAATTTTAGCTATATCTTTTTTTGTTAGATAGTAGTATTTTTAGCTATGTCTAAACTATATTTAATTTTAAATTTAAAAAGAAAGACCAAAGAAAATTTGAATTATATGTAATTTTAAAATATTTAAATTATTTTTTAACTGTTAATCATAATTTATCAAATAGTCAATACTGTCAAGTATGCACGTCATAATCTTATTGAAAAAATATTATATTGAATAGTTTAAAATTTTTAAGTATTAACTTCAAATTAATAAATTTGATATAAAATTTCACTTGACTACCAAACAAAATATTCAAAAAATGAAAACAGTGGTTTACATCTATTGTGAGTGCAACCCACGCCTTACTAACTTTAAATTTATAGCATACACTCACTTACGGGATAAATTTTTATGCTTCATTGCATTTTTAGGCTAAAACATAGTTCATGAGTTAGCCCAATCTAACCTTTGATAATTTTTTTTTAAGATTTAAATATACTTTAATACTGATATAATGGACATTAGTCAATTTGAATTGATTATTATAAAATATTCTACTTATCAATGATATAATTTATACATAAATATTTAAATTTATAATTATCAGACGTTTTTACAAATTAACTTATCAATTTTATAGATTAAGTGTAAGATTAAGACTAGAATATGACCTATAATTTAATGTGATTCTATCTTAGATAATTTTTTATTTTTTATTTTTTTTTATACATAAATATAAATAACTATTCATTTCATAGTGTTAACATAAATATATAATTTTTTACTTAAGTTTAAAATTTTTAATAAATATGCATAAAATATGTTCATATGATTTATTATAAAAAAATAATTACAAATATTTATTTACTAATTTAATAAATAAATAGGTCAAATGATTCATAAGTTAGATATAGATCAAGACAATTTTTAATAATTAGATGAATGTCACATTGACATAAATATTGAGTCAACTAACTTCTAACAATTTTGAGTAGAAAATTTTTTAGGCTTTACAAAATAAGAAAAAATTAGTATATTAACAAATGTAATTTACTATTATCATATGGCAAATTAAAATTACGGAACGTTTAAAATAAAATGTATTTATATTTTATCGTAAATATAACTTTTGTAATTTATTTTTGAATTTTTACTAATTAAATTATGACATGTATTTTTTATTAAGAATCTAGAACACATAATTGTTGATATCAGAATAAAAACTCTCTTATGTGTAACTTTGATAAAAATAAATAAAATTTAATTGATTATGAATCATTTTACGACATATTTAGATAAATTTTATATTATTATTTAAATTTAAAAACTAATTTTTGATTATTTATTTATACTTGTGCATACGTAATATGGTAAGACAAAATGTGATAGTATGATTATGAGTTCTACAACAACAGCAATATTGCTCTTCCTCTTAGCAAGAGGATTTCAAATTTTGATTTCACAAACTTTGGGATTTTGTACAAATTAAGCATTCTAGGTTGCAGTTCCGAAGTCGTAAATGTCAGCCCCTCAATAAAGTTTCAAATTCCGGAATTACAATATTCAAACATTCAACAAAGTTTTATTTTCTTTTTTTAAAGAAAAGCACTGAGCAACAATTAGCAATTCAAGATTCACACACACACACACACACACACAAAAAAAGAATAGAATGCTTACCCTCGGATTCATAGAAGAGTGAAGAAGAATGGAAAGATGGGTAATGGCGGCTGAGGCCACACCGCGTGGGTTGAGAAGCCACGCGCGTAAGCCAGATCCGAGATAGGGAATCGGCGCCGGCCAAACACAGTGGTGGTTTGAAGACGCAAGAGCAAGATCAATGGCTTTACACAGTGGTGGTTTGAAGTGAAGTGTGTGTTCTTCAATCGGCAACAGGTTTTGCCATGGATTTGCAGGAAGACACAGCAACGTGAATCATGGGGGGCGAAGGGATTGCGAGCAGGTGCGGCATGGATCTGTTTCGATATTTGGTATTTTAGTAAGTTTCTGTGTCTCTGTCTCTGTATTACTCATAGATGTGTCAGTTGCAGGAACATGTTCATCAATGGTGGTATGGACAGCGTAGAGGGCGAAGGTCTACTTGTTGCTATTGTAGATTCACAGAGATGTCAGCATAGACGGCAAAATTCTACTTGTAGATTCATAAAGATGTCAGCGTAGAGGTCTATTATTCATAGAGATGTCAATTTTTTAGTCTTCTTATGGTATTATCAAGGTCGGGAAGGCATGTAATTTTCCTAAGGCATATGCTAACTATTAATGTAGGTAATACTCATTAATGATATTTGTTTGTTGCTTTCGTTTTCACAAAAAAAAAAGAAAAATAAAATTTATCGCTCACCCACTTGATTGTGATATGTTGCCTTGTAGGAAAGGCCGTCTGAATGGTAAAATGATAAAATTATACAAAAAAAAATATAAATTAAATAGATGTTGAAAAAGTTGATCTATTGACTAAAAAAATTATCTATTTTTTTTAAATTTTATCTTTAGACGGTTAACTTTAAATATAAATTTCAACCAAACACCATTAATTTTTTTTTTTTAAACCAATAAACTGAAATATTAACTTATAAGTACTATCAAATAGAGCATATATATTATATAATATTATTTTATTTCACACACACACACACATATATATATATATATATATATTTGTGAACTCTTATTATTTGATTAATTAGAATGAGATGACATTGAACGATTATTTCTTAGGCGTTCAGACATAGGGTTTAAATTGACCAAACAAAAAATTCAAGATTTATTTTGTTTTAAAGTTTTTTTTTTTTTTTTTTTTTTTTTTTTTTTTTTTGGGGAGGGGGATAACTATATGCCATTATTAGACTTTAATTATGCATTCGAATTCCCTAAAATAATTTTGGAGTTTTTTTTAAAAGATGAATGGTATTTGATTATACAAAAATTGAAGATACAATAGTCAAAAGTTAAAGACATGTTTGATTAATAGAATTATAATATTGGATTGGGATGGTTAGTCTCTACGTACTCACAATCCCATATTTGATTGCAAATTTTATTAACTAGATTATGTGGGTATTTGGGAAGTGAGCTTTTTTGTAGGTTTTTTTAGTTATAGGATATTATTGGAGAAATTTTTTTTTGTGTTTGGGAAGATAGTTGGGTTTTTTTGTAGTTGGATGTAATATTTGTGAGAGAAAAAGTGAAATGATTATAAGGTTTGATGTGATATTTTGTTTGGGTTGGTTTTTTTTGATTTTGTAAAACATTTGTCTTGTAGTGAAAAAAATTCAAAAAAAAAAAAATCCAAAAACCTAGTTGCCAAACACCACCATATGGCGAATATTCAATCCAATAAAATTGACAAAATTTTAATATTGAGAGAAGTTAGGAATCATAATTTCAAGTATGAAAGAAAAAAAAATGAATATATAATAAATAATCATCTCTCTAATTTAATTTGATAATTAATTGCACACTAATTCATGAGATTATTAATCATTTCACTATTAATCATGTTAATCAAATAAGACCTAAGAGTATAGCAACCATATAACATCACTACTAAAAAAAAAAAATCCTCAAAAAAATCTCAACTTTTGGAGTATTAGGCTAATTACTCAAACCCAACTTTTGGACTATTAATCAAATTCTACATTGTAGATTTGTCACAATTAACCCAATATTCTTACATAATTTTCAAATATTGTGTTATTATATAATCTTAAATACGGTGAATTTTCCGTTATTAATGTGAAAAAAAGTTGTAGAAGTTCAAATTGATGGATTAAATTTCTAACTTCACTCATTATGCATAAATTTAAAATATGTTGCAATAATTAGTTGCTAGTGTATGTACCTTTTTATCTTAGTATTAAATATATATTACAGTTAGAAATTATTCTACTAATAATATTTGAAAATTAAAAATTCACTTTTTAAAGTTTTGAGTAGTCTTGTCTTTATAATAATGCAGTGGTGTCAGTGTAATTTAATTATATATTAATAAAAAAATTATAATTATAATTATAATTATTAATATTTATAATATTTTTCATTTAGTTGCAAATATTTTTTTAACTGACACATGTCAGTGTAATTCTCTAAAAAAAAAAAAAAAAACCTTGTCATTAATTTTTATTTTATAAATGTAATGATGTACTTTTGATTATTTCATCTGATTTTTTTTTTTTTGTTACCAACTTTGGTTTATTTCATTAATTTTTTTTTTCTTTACCAACTCTAGTTTGAAGACATTTGTTCATCCATTTTAGATAGGTCTTTCCTTTTTTATTTTTTATTTATGATTATTTAGAATTCACCTAAAGATAATTGTGAGATTTTTTGTGTATCGTTTGTAATTGTTTGTAAACTCTTAGTTAATTGTAGAATCGGATTATTGTCTCGTAGATGTACTGCAGATTAAGGAAATCATGTAAAAAATTCTTGTGTCGTTGATTTAATTTTTTGCGTATTATTATTTTTTTATTTCCTTTGATTGATTTACAATACTTGTACAAAAACCATATTTTTCCCTAATGCATCCATGCAATCTGTTTCCTTGTTAATTTGATCTTGAACAATGTTGAAATGTACAATTCTCCAATTATAAATTATGATCATTGAAAAATGGGTCTGCGAAAATGCTTCATATTTTTCCCTAACACATCAATGCAATCCATTTTATTGTTAATTTGATCTTGAACAATGTTGAAATGTACAATTCTCCAATTATAAATTATGATCTTTGAAAAAGGGTTTGTGAAAATGCTTAAATAAATCCAATAATGATGAAAAAACATAGAATAGGAAGAGGTATAGTTAGTGAGATTAATAGCGAAACGTAATAACAAAAATTTTACTATTTTTTTTCTTTACCACTATTATTTCTTTTCATTTTGTTTTTTTTTTTCCTCCCAAAGTCGAACTAACAAATTGATTTTTTTTGTTTGTTTGTTTGTCTTTTAGGGTTTAGGGTCTTTAATATCCATTATAATTACCAACATCTAATAAACAAGGACCACACCTTTAAGAAAAAAAAAAATTAAAATATAGACAAAGCTAAACAAGGAAAACCACTATCAAAAGAAATAGGTACCCGAAAGAAGAAACAAAGAAAAGAACCAACCAACAACTAAAATAAGAACAATTGGCAGTGGCACATTGATTACCACTTGCCAAAACAACCGTACTCCGCAACTGAAATAAGAGCAAAGCTTCTCCAATAGGAGAGAAGTGTCGGGTTTTTTTTTTTTTTGTCAATTAATTGAACATAAGAAAATCAAAGATTCAAAATTATTGATGTAATAGACGTAAGTTGAAAAAGGACAATGTGAATGGATGTAAATGACTCTTTTATTATTATTATTATTATTATTATTATTTTATTTAAATTACAGCTAATGTTTCATAAAACTAAATTAACATACTTTTTGTGAAACTTAAGGAATTATTAATCCAATTAATTTTTTTTGGTTGTTGAGAAAGTAGTAATATTATAAAGCATTATATAGGGTTAATTAATGTTTACAAACCTAACTAATTTTGGGCTGATTTAATTACAGACTTGATACTTTATAAACACATGGAGTCTCCAAATATTTATTTTAATATCTATAATAATTGTAGCTACATTCCACTCTAGATCACATTCATCATTTAGAGTGTTTATCAAAATTTGGCAATTTGTGAGTATTAACACCATAATTAGTACTGTTTTGTTGGCGAGTGGCATATCATTTAAAATTATCAAGATTCTCTATGTACACATTGACCTAAAAAAGTTTAGAGGTGGTTGGGGAGTATATGGACTGGTTTGGTAAAATTTATTATAAATTAAAAATTGATAATAAAAAAAGTAAAAATTAAAATTATTTTTCATTCAGTTTTTAAATAATCCTTTTTTTAAAAAAAATTAAATTATTTTTAGATAATTTACCATGCTCACATCAAGTCTATAGAATAATTTATAACTAAGTAGTGAATTCAAATAATATTCCTTGATAATGAAATATACCTATGTAACCTGAGCTCTCTGCAAACTATAACTTCATATTCTTAGCTAATTTCCTCACAGAGGCAAAATTTGCAGTCAGTTAGAATAATTCATAGCTGAAAGGTAAATTCCAATACTGCTCTTTAACAATAATGCTCTTTAATAATGAAATATAACTAGGTGGGTTCAGTTTTGCTGCGGTCAAGAGTAGTGCAGTTGGTCCTGTTGATGGGTTGTCCCAATAAAGACCAGCCACGTAGCAGAGGTATACCACACTCAAAACATTGCATTTTAATGGACTTTAGGCCACGTTTGTTTCTTTTGCTTATAGGATTGAGAAGATTAAAAGTATTGTAAAATTAAGTGAGGAAATTATTAGTATGATGGTATTAGGTTGAAGATTTGAATAAAGAGTGTTTGTTGGTACACCACTGGATTAATAATATTATAGATAGTGTTATTATATAAAATTATTTTTTAAAATTTTTAGTTTTTTTTAATATTATAATTATTTTTTATTATAAAAAATATAATTTTTGCTTAAAAATTATTTAAAAATTTACTAATCCCCTCATTCAATTTCTAATCCTAGCCCTCCCATGACTTTGTTAGTCCTACCACGTGAGAAGATTACTAGTCTAAGGAAATATTTAATTCCCTCACTCATTTTCTAAACTAAACACTCGTTAGACAGACTATTAGTCTAATCCTCCCTTAAAGAGGCAAAAAAACATGACCTAAGTGTTTCTTTACATTTCACTCTCTTTGTTTCCCACTTTCCATGTTTAACTTTTTTTTTTTTTTTTTTTTTTTTTTTTTTGAGTTGCACCGATACTACCCTAAAAAGTATTTTAAAAAATAAAAATATATTAAAAATATTAACAATTAATATTATAAAAATTTTCATTAATATAAAATAATTTTTTAAAAAAAAATTTAGGAGTTGTTCAGGGTTTGTTTATTTAATGCAGTTTTTAACTTTTTATAAAAAGATGTACATAAAAATATAGAGGTGATATGACCCAAATAAATATAATTATTAAAAAGTGCATTTATTTCGATTATCTCCAAACTGCACCTTACACTTTATAATAATTCTCCTTTTTTCCACTCATTCTCGCTGAGATGATCTCTAACTATTTTTATTTTAATAATTACATTGATAATTCTTATCTTTTACTCTTTATATTATTTTGGTTCTCGTATTTTTAATTAGTTTAAATTTGATCATTAATTTTAAAATTTATGTCTATTTGATATAATTGATAACGTTGATTAGAATTTTAAAAAATAAATAAATAATTGGGTTGGTTGAAATTAACTCACAAAATTTAATAAATTTACAATTTTACTAATAAAAGCCTAATACATATATACCACTTATGTGTTTATTTTTCATTAAAAAATATTAATAATTGTAATTAATTAGATCAAATTGAAACATAATAAAAAATTTAACATCAAAATTAAGCTAATTGAAATCATAGAGACTAAAATAGCACAAGAATCAAAATTTAAAAAAAAAAATTATTAGTGTAATTTATTTACCCTTTTTTTTTTCTTCTTCTTCTTCTTCTTGTTTTATTTTTATTTTTTCTTCAATCTCTCTAACAGTTAACTCTCTCTTTCTTTTTATGTGCAGCATTTGAATATTACTGTGTTCTAATACATACATATATGTATGCATATACACAAATATAGCTGTGAAAAAGATATAATTGTGATCCCACCATTACCCTTCTCATCCTTGATCTATTCTCCATATTTCTCTATTAAATGTTATTTTATAACTTTATCACTATGTGTATAGTATATACATACATATATGTATATATAAGATTCAATATTTCATGAGTGGGCAAAAGAAGACTGAAAAATATTATAGAACGTGAAAAAGGAAAGACACATCAAAAATAAAAAATAAAAAAAATAATTAAAAAAAAATGGAAAGAATGGATCTGAAACATTAAAGAGAAAACTGAAGAGTTTAAAACGCCTCCGCTAAGTTTAAATGTTACCCATGATCACCTTCTCCTTCTCATCTCTCTCTCTCTCTCTCTCTCTCTCCCCCTCTCTTTGTGTTTCTGTATTACTCATAGAGATGTCTGACAGGGATAGGCCCACAAGGACCACGGCCCACCATGAGTAAACCCAAGCCCACCATTTAGACCCCATTACACAACCCGGTCAGTAAAACCCGGTACAGCTGGAAGCCAACTGAGCAGGAAAGGCCAATGATGCTCGGACACATGGCAGGTGCAGAACAGCCCATGTCAGCAGACAAAGATCTGCAAAGTTATTGCCACAGCACATCACCATTAATGCAACCCATCACCGCATTTATTGCGACAACACCCCTCAGCCGGAATGGCACCCCCTCACCCTGAACGAGACGAACCACGGTGCAAGCTTTCGGCTAAAAGGTCAGAACGACTAAGACAGCGAAATGATTACCAGAGGATATAAGCAAAGCTCGAAGACAAGAAGAAAGTTAAGTTTTCCATCTCCTATCTCTCTCTCTCTCTCTCTCTACATTTCTGTCCATCACCTTCTCTAATTCACACACCGGAGGGTTCGCCGGGGGACTACCCCGTTCCCCGACTGAACTTGTTTGCAGGTTATCCAGTGGGCTTGAGGAGCTTGGATCGATCCAACCCATCCACGAGGACTCACTGTATCATCAGTTGGCGCCGTCTGTGGGAATTGGTTTTATCCGTGCGCCAGTTGTGTTCATTGCCGCCGGAGACCCTTTTCCAGCAACCTTTTTCACCTCATCCGTCACGTGCATGGTAACGACCAGATCCATGGCTTCCCACCACAATGCCGCTGATCACCAGACCGACCCTCCCAATCCAAACAACCCACCACAGTACTTCATCGAGCTCACCAACAGCATCAACTGTATGGCCGAACAAAACCAGGCCTTAATCAACGCTCTGCTCCAGCAGAACCTCCCTATTCCTCCACCACCTCCAGATATTCCACCCCATCCAGAACAAGTCCCAGGCCATATTGTCCCACAACCCAATCCTCCCAACTCGGGGGGCTTGCAACTCACTCACCCACATATACATCCACCTCCTCCACCCCCACGTCCGTCAGTCATAGCTCCAGCTCCCGAGGGAGAAGCTAGCAGCGTCCAACATTTATCTCCCTCTGGTGGTGACAACATTCCCCTTTGGGACGCTGAACTTCGAGCCATGAAACTCCAACTCCAAGGGGTCATGCAGAACATCCAAAGATAAGCCCTCCACTACAAAGAACTTCCGCTTGTCGCCTCCATCCGAGACAAACCCCTACCCCCAAGTTCAAAATGCTCGCATCGACCCTTTGACGGAACAACCGACCTCGTCGACCACACGAAACCTACCGTACACTCATGATCCTCCATGCTTTCCCACGAAATCATGTGCGAGCCTTCCCGTGACTCTAAAGGGATCGGCTCGGCTATGGTTCACCGATTGCCACCAGATTCGGTCTCTACATTTCAAGACCTTAGTGACTCTTTCTGAGCCACTTCATTGGAGCCCAACGCCTGACGTCCGGCCACCCAACTCCTCAACATCCGTCGGGCCAGGGGAGTCATCATAGCGACTTTGTCACTCGCTTCAACACCGAAGCCTTACAAGTCGCTGAAAATGACGATAAGGTCATCCTCACAGCCTTCATGGCTGGTCTGCGGTCATCCGATTTCTCCCTCTCCAAGAACCCCCCGACGTCCATGGTAGCCCTGCTCTCCAAGGCCCAAAAGTACATGAATGCCGAGGACTCTCTAGCCGCTCGGCAGGACTCCACAACTAAATACCTGACCCCTAGAGAAAAAAGAAAAGACCAAGAACCCAGTAACACCCGACCTCATAACCAAACATCCCGCTATGCCGACCGACCTCCTCGAGCCGACCGGTCAGCACCAGTCAGACCCCCCAGTCGGTTCGAGCGATATACACCCCTCAATACTCCCATGGAACAAGTCCTTAACCAGATCCAGCGGGATTACCCCCTCAAGTGGCCTCTTCCTCCACGGAACCCTTCCGTCCGTAAAGATCAGTCGAAATATTTCCGTTTCCACCAGGATCATGGCCATAACACCGATGACTGCATCAGCCTCAAAGATCAAGTGGAGACCCTCATTCGCCAGGGGCGCCTGAGCCGATTCACCGATACCCGCCCTCATCAGAGGCAAAGGACCGAGCCCCACAGAGACAATCACAGGCATACCCCTCCTCGGCGACCAGCTCAACCAGACCAGGGGCGTGACCGACCCCACCAACAACCTCGGCCTCAAGGTAATCCGCCTCCGCCAGTTGGTGAAATCAGAGTTATTTCAGGTGGTCTTGCTTGTGGTGGACCATCTCGCTCAGCTCAGAGGGCAGAGCTTAGAAAGATACGACAGGGCTCAGACAAGACAGTTGCCACGGTCGACCGACCCCCCAAGCAACCCAAGCAGTGGACAGAGCCCATTACCTTCACGGAAGCCGACTGTGCAGGCATCCGTTATCCTCACGATGATCCCCTTGTCATCTCCACTGTCCTCTCCAATTATAAGGTCAGACGAGTCCTCATTGACAATGGCAGCTCGTCGGACATCATTTTCTTAAACTGTTTCCGCCAACTGAAGATCGGGGAAGAAAGCCTGTCCCCACTCCAAACTCCTCTGGTTGGTTTCACCGGTGACCGGGTGACCTCTGTCGGCTCCATTGATCTCCCCATCACCATTGGGGAGTACCATGCGAACCACGAAGTTGCTTACTTTCCTTGTTGTCGACTGCCCCTCAGCTTACAACATCATCCTCGGCCGCACCGCCCTCAATGCCTTCCAAGCCATCACATCCACCTACCACCTTGCCCTCAAGTTCCCTACTGATTTTGGGGTCGGAACGGTGAGAGGAGAACAGACCGTCGCCAGAGAATGTTATGTGGCCTCACTTAAAGAGGTCAAATTGAAGGAGGCAATGATCATTGAAGGACTTGACGTCCGAGATGAGGACGAACTGATCAGAGGCGAACCTGTGGAGGAACTCATCGAAGTTAACATCGATCCCACCAACCCACTCAAAACTGCCAAAATTGGCAGCCAATTACCTTCCCAAGCCAAGGCCGACCTCACCGCTCTCCTGACCGAACACAGAGACGTCTTCGCCTGGACTCATGCAGACATGCCAGGCATCGACCCCTCTTTCATCACCCACCGCCTCAGTATCGAGCCTCATTTCCGACCTTACCGACAGAAGCAGCGTATTTTCCATCCAGAGCGCAACAATCTCATAGCTGCAGAGGTTGACAAACTTCTCGAGGCCCAGTTTATCCGAAATGTGGATTATCCTAAGTGGCTGTCCAACGTGGTCCTGGTCCGCAAAAACAATGGCAAGTGGCGTCTCTGGGTCGACTACTCCGACTTGAACCGAGCTTGTCCCAAAGATAGCTACCCTCTCCCCCGCATTGATCTACTGGTCGACGCCACGGCCGGTCATCAAATGCTCAGCTTCATGGACGCTTTTTCAGGGTACAACCAGATCGTGATGCACTCATCCGACCAGGAACACACGTCTTTCATCACCGATCGGGGCACTTACCATTACCGTGTCATGCCGTTCGGACTAAAGAATGCTGGGGCCACCTACCAACGTCTGGTCAATACAGTCTTCCACCATCAGATCGGACGGAACATGGAAGTGTATGTGGATGACATGTTGGTTAAGAGCAAACTCTCCGCTGACCACCTCACCGACCTGCGAGAGACTTTTGCCACACTCCGCAAATATCAGATGAAGCTCAACCCAGAGAAGTGTGCCTTTGGAGTGGGATCTGGCAAGTTCCTAGGTTTCATGGTCAGTCAGCGCGGCATCGAGGCGAACCCTGAGAAAATCAAGGCCTTGGTTGAGATGCAGTCACCCAAAACCGTTAAAGAGGTCCAAAGGCTCACCGGCAGAGTGGCAGCCCTTAACCGTTTCATCTCCCGCGCAACGGACAAGTGCCTACCATTCTTCAAAGTCCTGCGGCAGACTTTTGAATGGACAGCTGAATCAGAAGAAGCCTTTCAGCAGCTGAAACAGTGCATGGCCAACCCTCCCCTTCTCTCGCAGGCGATCCCCGGCGAGCCCCTCTTTCTCTACCTAGCAGTATCAAGCACCGCAATCAGTGCAGCACTCATCAGAGAGGACGGCTCCGTCCAACGACCGGTCTATTACATCAGCCGGGCTCTCAGGGGAGCGGAGCAGAACTATCCCCTGTTAGAAAAGCTGTCCCTGGCCTTGGTCACTGCCTCCAGGCGACTCCGCCCCTACTTCCAAGCCCATTCGATAGTAGTTCTCACCGACCAGCCGCTGAAGAAGGTCATGCAGCAACCCGAGCTCTCAGGAAGACTAATGCAGTGGTCGGTAGAACTAAGCCAGTTCGACATCTCTTATCGCCCCCGGACAGCAATCAAGGGACAGGCCGTAGCCGACTTCATCCTGGAATTCACCAATCCAAATTTCAACCACTAACCTCCACCCCACCAACTCCGCCAGAGCCTAAAGACCCTCATTGTTGGACACTCAATGTTGACGGCTCGTCTCGGAGGAAGGAAGCGGGGCTGGCCTCATCCTCACATCCCGAAGGGGGTTATTTCAAGTGTGCCCTCCGCCTCTTGTTCGCGGCCAGCGACAATGAGGCGAATCTGGCATTGATAGCAGGACTCCGTCTAGCCAAAGACATTGGTGTTAGCCACATCCACGTGTTCAGTGACTCCCAACTTATCGTCGGTCAGATCACGGGTGAATTCGATGCCAAGGATACCACAATGCGGACTTACAGAGACATGGCTCTCACCCTTGTTCGTCTCTTCAATACCTTCCAGATCAGACACATACCTAGGGCGGAAAATTCCAAAGCAGATGAGATGGCTCAGCTTGCCTCCGCCGACCAATCCGACCTCAGCCATGGAGTTCGCCTCGAATACCTGACTCAGCCAGCCATCTCACCCGACCTACAAGAAGTGCAATTCCTTCAGACGGAACCCATCCCTTGGGCATCCGACATCCTCCTCTTCTTGACCACTGGAGAACTCCCAGATGACCAACAGCAGGCTGCCAAGGTCAGAGCTCGGTCGGCTAACTACATTCTGGTCGACGACGTCCTTTACAAGCGCGGTTTCTCACGGCCGTACCTGCGATGTCTCAGCCCCGCCCAAGCAACCTATGTAATGCAAGAGATCCATGAAGGAATATGTGGCATTCATTCAGGTGGCAGATCTCTCGCACAAAAAGTACTTCGTACAGGCTACTTCTGGCCGACACTCAACAAAGATGCCTCTGATTTCGTCTTTGAAATCGACAAGTGTCGGTAACCGTAACATCCCCCATGCTCCTCCCACTGAGCTGATCACCCTCTACAGCCCTTACCCGTTCACCAAATGGGGTATCGACCTGGTTGGTCCACTTCCCACTGGTCGAGGCCAGACCAAGTTCGCAATTGTTGCCATTGATTACTTCACCAAGTGGGTCGAGGCAGAACCCCTTGCCACAATCACCGAGCGGAATACCACCAAGTTTATCTGGCAATCGATTGTCTGCAGATTTGGCATCCCTCAGGCCATTGTCTCCGACAACGGCAAGCAGTTCGACAACGCTAAATACAGGAAATTTTGTGCAGATCTCCAAATTCAACCATGCTTCTCTTCCCCCGGCCATCCCCAAGCAAACGGTCAAGTTGTGGTCACCAACCGCTCTCTCCTGAAGATCATCAAAACTAAGCTTGAGGCTGCTAAAGGCCTTTGGGCTGAGGAACTACCACATGTACTCTGGGCTTACAACTCTCGCGGACTCCTCTGGAAACCCTTTTCGCCTAACATATGGCGGAGGCGGTCATTCTGAGAAGTCGATTCGCCCACCCCGGTCTTACATCCAGATCTCGCCTCAACCAAGAACTCCGTCGGTGACTGGATCTCATTGAGGAGCTCGAGAGGCTGGCTGTCAGATTGGCCTCGTACCAGCAGAAAATGAGAACACACTACAACCGCAGAGTCCGATCGCGAGAGTTCTCCATTGGCGACCTTGTCTTGAGAGAAGCAACTCTTGCCACAAAGAATCCAACCCACGGCAAATTGGCAGCCAAATGGGAGGGGCCCTCGTGGTGAAGGCCCACGGCCAGGCACTTACCGACTTCAAGATATGGATGGCCGAGACCTTCCCCATCCCTGGAATGCTGAACATCTGAAGCGTTACTATCAATGAATCCTTTCTTTTGTATTGCCAAAATTGCTGTATTTTCCTTTTTCAATACATAATACAAATCTGGTGAAGTTCCAACTTTCTATACTTCAAGTCTGAATGTAGCTTCCATGAAACTTTTATTTGCGTATACCTTCAAAAGCCTCGGTCAGTGAGCAGGCATTCAAAAGCGCGGACCGAGCACTTTCAAAAGCCTCGGTCCGACTGAGCACTTTCAAAAGCCTCGGTCAGGCTGGCACTTTCAAAGCCTCGGTCCGACTGAGCACTTTCAAAAGCCTCGGCCCGACTGAGCACCTTCAAAAGCCTCGGCGGACCGAGCACTTTCAAAAGCCTCAGTCAACTCGAGCACTTTCAATGACCTCGGTCCGACTGAGCACTTTCAAAAGCCTCGGTCAGGCTGGCACTTTCAAAAGCCTCGGCCGACTGAGCACCTTCAAAAGCCTCGGCCATACCGGGCACTTTCAAAAGCCTCGGTCAGACTGAGCACTTTCAATGACCTCGGTCAGGCTGAGCACTTTCAAAGCCTCGGTCCGACTGAGCACTTTCAAAAGCCTCGGCCGGCACGAGCACCTTCAAAGCCTCGGCGGACCGAGCACTTTCAAAAGCCTCGGTCAGGCTGAGCACTTTCAAAGACCTCGAGCACTTTCAAAGCCTCGGCCGACTGAGCACCTTCAAAAGCCTCGGCGGTGAGCACTTTCAAAGCCTCGGCGACCGAGCACTTTCAAAAGCCTCGGTCAGACGACCACTTTCAAAGCCTCGGCGGTGAGCACTCTTCAAAAGCCTCGGCGGACCTCGGCCTCGGTCATGTCGGCTTAACCACAATTTCAAAATAATTTGACACTTAGTGAATATTTTAAAAAGATTTGCTCATATTTCATTTGCCAATCACATCGCCAAACTTCATATTTCAGTCTACCTTTCCAGGGTAATTTGACACTTAGTCATATTTTAAAGATGTTCTCCCACATCTCACTTGCACATCACATCTTCAACATTACATTTCAGTCTACTTCCATGCTCATTCAATTTGACACATTACTTTCCAGATTCCCCCCCACACTTAAACAAATTTGCTATTTCACTCTGTATTAGAAAATTCCTTATCCTATTCTGGCTTAGGTTTTGGCCTAATTTTAGTTTCACCTTGCTCTACCGCCTGGCACATGCATTTGCTGAAAACATCAGTGCACAAAATAATCACAAGTAAAACAAACCAAGACCAAACCAACACAAAGGGAAATATACTGGAATCATCAACTAGAACCATAAGGGCCATTTTATTCATTCAAAAACATGTGTACATCCTTTTATTACAATACTTCAAAAACAAAACGAAACAAAAAAGATGTATACAAGGAGGAAACAAAAACTCCTAAGTACATTTATTTTCAGATCACTCCCCCTCCTCACTGGAAATCAGATCTGCCTCTTCTATCCCCTCGTCCAGGGGGGTCTGGGCCACATCGTCTTCTTCAACCACCACACTGTTAAAATCGAGCCCTGGGAACAGCTCTTCAGCCTTGCGCTTGAACATTTTCCACCCGCTGTCCCAGTACTCTGCCATTTCATGCTTATAGAAGTCCGACTGCTGGAAGCTTGCAATCACTTCAGACTCAGTCCTCCCAGCAGTCGTCTTCGATGGGCCAGCCCCCCCAGTCTCCTCTCTCGCTAAGCTACTGGCCACCGCAGCATCAATAGCCACCTGAAAATCTGGCGACGCCTTGAACTGTTCCACAGCTGCGAGGCACAGGTCAGGGTAGGCAGCCCTCTCCGAGGCCGCCTTCGCCCTCTCCTCGCCCAACTCCTTCATCAAGGCCTCCTTTTCAGCTCCAGCCCTGACCTTCTCAGCCTCCAGCTCCCTCTTCCAGGCCTCTCCCTCAGCAATCAACCTCGCCCCCTCTGCCTCAAATTGCTTCTGCAGAGTCTCCCTCTCCACAGTCAGCTTGCTGCGCTCCTCCTCCAACTCCTTGCGCAGACTCTCCCTCTGCTCCGCCGCTCGGACACGCTCATCTTCCACCTCTTTTTGCAGCGCCTCCCATTTAGCATCTGCCTCATCCCTCTGCCTGACAAGATCCTCGTTATTATTCATGGCCTCCTCGTGCCGCTCGACTGCCACATCGCAAGCCTTTTTGGCCTCCTCCAACCTCTGCCGCTCGCCAGCAAGTTGAAACTCGAGCGACACGACTTGGCGGCGTGTACCCTCCAGCTCCAACTTGACTGCTTGCAGATCGGTGTGGGCGGTCTTCCAGTCAGCACTCTCCTTCTGCAAACTGGCCAACTGGGCTTTGGTCTCCTCAGCCTTTAGCTTGGCCGCCCCCGCTTTCCTTAGAAGAGCCTCCGCCAAGGTGGTCACCTCCATTTGAGCGGAGTATAACCCCCTCAGCAGGTCGGCCTCATTAAATCCACATGCCGACCGCAGGGTAGCTTCATCCACCATCTTCACTAGGCGGTCTGCCACCGACCTCGCTGGGCCTCCATCTCCCTCCAGTTTCCCAGCTACTGCACGAGCATGGTAAGTCGTGGCACCCAGACCAGCTCCCCTTTCCTGCGACGCAGAGCCTCTTTGAGCCTGCTCCCTCCCACTTGGCTCAACCCCAGCCAACCTAACTTCTGTTGGCACCACTGAGGTCTTCTCCAACCTCACACTTGGGTCAGCCCCAGTCAACCCAGCTTCTACTTGTTCTGCTGGGGTCTTCTCTGCCACGTCCACCGTCGGACTGGCTATCACCACTTCGGGGGTATCCTTTGTCACAAGGGCCTCTGCCCCAATTGAGGCGACCGCCCCTTCTAGGCCCTGCCCTACCTCCCCACCCTCCACCTGTTTGGCCAGGCTGGCCTCTTCCACCCTTGCCTCCTTTCTTCTTTTCTGGGCTGGCTCTTCCCCCCCTCGCCTCAACCTCTTCTTTTTCTTCCCCACCCCCAGTGCCTCCATCTCCTTCAACGACCTCTCCTTCAGAGGATCTTTTGGAAGCAGTCGCGGAGCAGACTCGCCCAAACTCTTCTCTCCCAAGGGCTTTGGCCGAGGACGAATCCTCTCCCTCGCCACTGGCTGAGGAGGTCGGACGGCTTGGGCGTCTGTGACCTTCTGGGCCCTCACCAGCATGGCTTGATCTTCCGCCTCTTGTGCTTTTCTCCTTACCTCCAGCTCTGATCGGTCGAGGTCTCCACCGATCGGTTTCGGGCCCAAACCAGCCTCAAATAGTGCCGACGGCTGAACTAGCTCGTCCCACTTGACCTTTTCCTTCTCCCTCCACTCCTTCACTTTCTTTACCCTATCCTCCGACGCCGCCCCCAACTTTAGCTCTGCATACTTGGCTGGCACCTTCCACACGGTGCGCACACCAGCCCCTCTGGAGGTGGACACATAGAACCACCGTGGCCTCCAACCTTTGATGGACGTCGGTAAGCCAGCCACCAAACCCCTCCCTCGCTAACGAAGGGTGACCCAGTCTCCTCGTCTGAAAGCCTTTGTGACCAAAGAACTCCTCCACCGCCATGGCCACCCCTCCGTTCGCCTTTAGCCAAGCACTTGCACAAGCCAGCAGGATTTTCCATGCATTGGGCATCAGTTGCCCTGGTGCTACCTCCAGGTGGTTGAGCACATCTACCACGATTTGCGGTAGAGGCAACCTCAGCCCACCCTTTAGCGCCTCGTGAGAAACGCACTCCACCACGGCGTCAGATGGTCTCTCCGTCGATTTTGGCACCCATAATTCCACCTCCACTGGAATCTGGTACTTCTCGCGGATAGCCCCCAATTCCGCCGCTGTAATAAGGGATCTATCAGCCTTCGAATGCCAGTGGTCTCGTTCCACCTGGCTGATTGGGTGTGTCGTTTCGACCCTTTCCCCCCCCTGTTGGACCTATACTGACTCGCTAACTCCTTCGCATCATCTTCCTCCAGTGGATCTACCCGGACAATGGCAGTCTCTTCGTGAGCCATCTCTAAGCTGTGTTTGCGAATAACCTTCGCGCAGGTGTTAAGAAATCGAAGAAGTGTTTCAGCGGAGTATCGTGAGCAACGAAGGAACTAACACTTCGAATGTTTTGAGTTTTTGTAAAGAAGTAGGTGAATCGTATAATGCCAAAAGCCCACGGGTTGCCCGTATTCCAAGGATCCAAATTAATGTTCGCCAGTTTGAAAACTTTTCAAATCATCCGCCAAAAATTGTATCATCAATGCCCATAATAATGCCCTGACGTTTCACTCCTAATCTAACGCTTGACCTTTCACCTCCTCCGATGTTTTGCCACGTGTATGGTCCAGATGCACTGACTTCTGCCCTCACCTTGTCTTTTCCACTTCAAATCACCACGTGACACGCCGCCCCTCGAGCCCCGTGCTCTCCCGCTCGGCCACCCTCACGATCGGCCTCATCAGCTCGGCCACCATTACGGTCGGCCTCATCCGCTCGGCTACCTTCGCGGCCGACCTCTCCCGCTCGGTTACCCTTACGGTCGGCCTCATCCGCTCGGCCACCTTCGCGGTCGACCTCTCCCGCTCGGTTACCCTCACGGTCGGCCTCATCCGCTCGGCCACCCTCGCGATCGACCTCTCCCGCTCGGTTACCCTCACGGTCGGCCTCATCCGCTCGGCCACCTTCGCAGTCGACCTGACCCGCTCGATCGCCCTCACGCTCGGCCTCACCCCGCTCCGCCTCCCTCATGCTCGGCCTCTCACGGTCGGTCCCCCTTATAGGTCGGATTCATCTCCACTATTATTATTCCCTTCGTTGGACTGAAGCTGCACTCGGGAATGGGGGACTACTGACAGGGATAGGCCCACAAGGACCACGGCCCACCATAAGTAAACCCAAGCCCACCATTTAGACCACATTACACAACCCGGTCAGTAAAACCCGGTACAGCTGGAAGCCAACTGAGCAGGAAAGGCCAATGATGCTCGGACACATGGCAGGTGCAGAACAGCCCATGTCAGCAGACAAAGATCTGCAAAGTTATTGCCACAGCACATCACCATTAATGCAACCCATCACCGCATTTATTGCGACAACACCCCTCAGCCGGAATGGCACCCCCTCACCCTGAACGAGACGAACCACGGTGCAAGCTTTCGGCTAAAAGGTCAGAACGACTAAGACAGCGAAATGATTACCAGAGGATATAAGCAAAGCTCGAAGACAAGAAGAAAGTTAAGTTTTCCATCTCCTATCTCTCTCTCTCTCTCTCTCTACATTTCTGTCCATCACCTTCTCTAATTCACACACCGGAGGGTTCATGGGGGACTACCCGTTCTCGATCGAACTTGTTTGCAGGTTATCCAGTGGGCTTGAGGAGCTTGGATCGATCCAACCCATCCACGAGGACTCACTGTATCATCAATGTCAATTGCAGGAACATGTTCATCAATGGTGGTATGGACAGCGTAGACGGCAAAGGTCTACTTGTTGCTATTATAGATTCACAGATCAGTGAGAAAGAGATACCAAGTCTTCAATGGAGGTCTTTGATGAGCAGTTGGCCAGAAGGTTTCTTCTATGATGATTTGTTGTTTGAACAAATAGAAAATGAACAGGTAAAAAAATTGAACAGATAAAAAATTTGAACACCTAAAAAAATTTGAATAGATAAAAAACATTCAACAGATAAAAAATTTGAACATATAGGACTTTTAACAAATAAAAATAATTTCAACAGATAGTCAACAAGAAGTGAAACAAATAAAAAAAGTCAAGGAGTAAATTGGAAACAAAATGTTTTCCAAGAACTCTCACTAAATTATTTCATAAAGCGTGGATCTCTTATTAACAAAAAATATCTCTTGGATCTAATGCCTTATATCCTCCTTATATTGGATTTATCATCAATTAACCTTATAAAAAAAGAACATAAGCCTAAAAATTATATAAAATTATGATTGGTCTCAGATTTTAATTTATTGTTAATTTAATTATTCTTTGCACGTGTTTTTATAATAATTGTTAACTTAATTGTTGTTAACTTTTAGGTTTATATTCTATTTTTATATTGCTTTCAAGACTAAATTGTAACGCCCTCAAAATAAACCCATAATCATACATCCATAATACAAGAAAGAGATATTATATTCGCAACATCAGAGTATTCTTATAAGAGATATTACATGTTTACAACAAAAGTAAATGCCATATAGGCTTACAACTTTCCAAGTTAACACTTGGGTTCAACAAAAATAGAGTTCTACTCTTTACACAAAATAAGCCCTTGGCTTGATATACATGTAATACACAAAATAATCACAAAAAGGAAGCCTTCAGCTTCTATAACCTCCCAAGCTACATCTTTGGAGGCGGCATATCACCTACACTTGAAAATAATGTCCCATATAGAGTGAGCCAACGTCCAATAAAGATATGCTAAACATAATATGAGCAACAACTAAAACATTAGCATTTGATAAATGTTATCACTTATAAATCAACTTGCAACATTACCTAGTTCCATGACAAATATGTCCATGTTTCATTCCACTTTCCTGTACTTAACAAATTTTCGATTTATGAATATGGCTTAGAAACTTGCCAAACAATTTAATGAGACTACAACTCATATCAAAGCACTCCCTTTTTCAAATGAGTTAACAACTCATATCAACAATACTTCAATTTCAAATGAGATAACAACTCATAATAAAACACTTCCATACTTCACAAATGATACACAGATTTGTTGTATCAATGGAGTCCATCTCCTATCTCCTCCAAAATAATATCCCGTTTAGGAGTCCATCCCATATCTCCTCCCAAACCGTGGAGTACATCCCCTATTTCCTTCTACACAATATAATGTATATAAACAATTATCATATACATGATTAATCAATACACAGATTCGATGTATTATTCCAACCGTCATATTCGATGACATATTCAACCGATTAGTTTTAATTCACTTAATCATCATGCAATGTCTACAATAATCAAGACTATCCTGCACCGATAGCCCAAAGTAATTATTTCTAAACAGATAATAAATGCATCAACTGATAAATTATTCAACAATTTCAAAAGTGAGCGATTAATAAATCTGACTCCACCATTCCAACTCACATTAAGCCAATTTCAACATTTCCAACTTAATTTCATATTCCCATAACATTCCCAAATTAATTATATAAATTAATTCATAACAAAAATTAGTGCTTTTCTCTCTACTTCTCAACCTTGACCAAAAAGCTCAAATATCAACAACAAACAACATTAACCTCATTTGAGACCGAAAAATACACATGTATTGACCCAAAGAACAAAACCCCTCTTTATACAATTGAAACCCTAACACCCAAAATTACCTAACTTCAACATTACAACAAAATGACCAAAAGTTTATGTCAAAGACTATAAATATGAGTAGTTATTCCTATCTCAAAAGATGAGACCAAATAGAGAAGATGAAGAATTTCGAAATGCTCCAAAACCCAAGATTTTCGGATGGAAATGTAGCCCAAGCCAAGCTCTACACTTTTTACAAAGACACTAAGGTGGAAGATCACTCAAACTAGATCAAACCCTAGAGAGAAGTTGAAGTTTAGAGTGAGGAGCTCTCCAATAGAGGTTTTGAAAAGTTAGAGAGAGAAAAGGTACCGAAAAAGTGATCCAAAAAGTCAAAATTCGGACTGATATACAAACAGGTCCGCTCGAGCGTGGGATTCCCGGCAGGCGTCGAACCTGAACTTCGCTCGGCGTCAAAAGCTCCTTTCGGCGCCCGGATACATACTTCCAAAAGTTTTGCAGTCGATGATCCCCGCTTGGCCGTGAAAGTGGGCCTTCGGCGTTCAATGACCTGCAGAACAAAATACCGATGGATGAATATTAATGCTCGAGCGTCAAAACGCCTGCTCAAGCGGAGAAGCAACAATAAAGGGCCTGCTCAAGTGTCAAAAGCCCCGCTCGAGCATGAAGGCCAAAATCTGGGCATCAACTTTTGGTTTCAAAACGTAACCAACCTGTTCCAATCTTGCCCAACACAACCCAAGACTCAAATACAGAGAAAAAATGAGGGAAATGAGAATACAACAACCACACAGTCATGGAACCAAGTTCGGAATACAATAAACAAAGAAAAGAAAAACCGGGATCGCTATAACCTCCCCCCTAAAGGAATTTCATCCCCGAAATTAGGTAGATAAGTTTCAACAATATGATTTCTCAATTCTCAACAATATTACAATTTAATATTCATTAACCTGACCCATTACCGGTCATTCCATCCCTTCTCAAGGGGCCAATTACAACATATTCTACAATATGCACTATTAACATGTATTCCTTTGAAATTTACCAATTTCAACACATATTCCATCATTCAATTACATATTCAATGCCAATCAATATATTTGCATTTCTAAAACAGAATTAACATATGCAATGTTAAAATAAACTTCCATTTCAAGGCAAGTTCCATAATATCTCTATAAACCGAAACATTTACAATGTTTTACAACTTAAGACATATTCAATACTCTTAACGTTTATCAATACAGCAAAATATACAACATGTGCTCAAACATCCACAAATAGATCTGGATATTTCTCTCGGACCTCCAATTCGTGTTCCCAAGTGGCTTCCTCAACCCCGTGATGTTTCCATAAAACCTTTACCAAAGGAATGGTCTTGTCTCGCAAGACTTGTTCCCGCCTATCCAAGACCCAAACCGGTCTCTCCTCATACGAGGCATCCTCATCAACTTCTAAGTCGGTCCAATCCAATACATGCGATGGATCCAGCTCGTACTTCCGACATGTACCCTGGACAACTGCAGCGGTAAAGCTAAACGATAGGCAACCTCACTAATCCTCTCAAGGATCTCAAAAGGGCCTATAAACCGAGGGGACAACTTCCCACTCTTCCCAAATCTCATCAAACCTCGCCTAGGTGATATTTTCAAGAAGACATAATCACCCGCCTCAAATGCCAAAGCCTCCTTCTACGGTCGGCATAACTCTTTTGGCAACTCTGGCTGTAACAAGCCTCCTACGAATAAACTCAACTTTTTCCGTCGTTTCTCGAACCAACTTCGGGCCCAACAAAGGTGCATCACCCACCTCGGCCTAACACATTGGAGACCTACAAGGTCGGCTATACAAGGCCTCAAACGGTGCCATACCGATACTTGACTGGAAACTGTTGTTGTAGGCAAACTCCACTAAGGGCAAGTGCCTCTCCTATAACCCACTAAAGTCAAGGACACAACCTCGAAGCATATCCTCAAGGATCTGAATAGTACGCTCGGACTTCCCGTCAGTTTGAGGATGATAAGCCGGGCTAAAGGTCAACCTAGTGCCCAAAGCACTCTGCAAACTCTGCCACAACCTAGCAGTAAAACGTGGATCTCTATCAGAGACGATCGACACTAGGACCCCCGTGCAACCTCACTATGTCCCGAATATACAAGTCGGCAAGATGGTCTACCGAATCTCTCACGCGTATAGGGATAAAGTGCGCCGACTTGGTCAACTGGTCTACAACCACCCAAATAGCATCACTACCTCTTTGAGTCCTCGGAAGACCTACTTGAAGTCCATAGTGACATGTTCCCACTTCCACTCGGCAATAGGCAAGGGTTGTAACAAACCCGCTGGCCTCTGATGCTCGGCCTTCACTTGCTGACAAGTAAGGCACTTAGACACAAACACTACCACATCCTTCTTCATTCCCCGCCACCAATACTGGCGATCCAAATCACGGTATATCTTAGTGCCTCCCGGATGCATCGCAAGGCGTGAATGGTGAAACTCTCGGAGTACCTCCTCTCAGCAAGGCTCCGGCACCAACAAGTGGTCTCAATATCTCACACTCAGGTCGGGATATACGGTCAAACCCTTCTCAACCTTCCCACTGGAGATCTTCTCCCAGAGGGATTCTACCTCAAGGTCACCTCTCTGTGCCTCTAACACTTGAGTCACAAGTGTAGGCTGCGCAACAACCGAAAACAAGGCTGCAGCCTCAATGAATTCGCCCAGAAACAAATCAAACTCGCCAAGTGTACCCAACATCTCCCACTCCCGGATGGCTATACAAGCTACATCACTAATGGATTTCCTACTAAGGGCATCAGCCACAACATTGGCCTTTCCCGGGTGATAGTGCAACTCAAAGTCATAATCCTCAATGAACTCTATCCATCTTCTCTGCCTCAAATTCAAGTCTCTCTGTGTAAACAGGTATTTCAGACTCTTATGATCCGAGAACACCTCGAGTCTCTCACCATAAAGGTAGTGCCTCCAAATCTTCAAGGTAAAGATCACTGTTGCTTACTCTAGGTCATGTGTAGGGTAATTCCTCTCATGTATTTTTAACTGAAGTGAGTCATAGGCTACTACTTTCCCTTCTTGCATCAACACACAATCCAAACCCTCTCGTGAGGTATCACAATAAATCGCATAACCCAAACCTCTCTTCGGAATAATCAAAACCGGAGCGGTGGTAAGTCTAACTTTCAGCTCTTGGAACAACTTTTCACAAGTCTCACTCCATACAAATTTGACCCCTTTCCGCGTCAATCTAGTCAACGGTGAAGCTAGCCTAGAAAAATCTTTCACAGACCGACGGTAATACCAGCTAATCCCAGAAAACTGCGGATCTCAAAAACACTCTTAGGCTGTGCCCAATCTTGCACTGCCTCTATCTTGGATGTATCAACAAACACCCCTCCCCCGGAGACTACATGGCCTAAGAATTTAACCTCTCTTAGCCATAATTCACACTTCCCAAACTTGACATACAGCCTATGGGCTCTAAGCAACTCAAGCACCACTCTCAAGTGTCCCTCGTGTTCCTCCTTCGAAGGTGAATAAATCAGAATGTCATCCGCGAAAACGACCACAAAACGATCTAAGAATTACCGGAATATTCGGTTCATCAAGTCCATAAACACTGCCGGTGCATTAGTGAGCCCAAAAGGCATCACTAGAAACTCATAGTGGCCATACTGCGTACGGAATACCGTCTTCGGAATATCCTCCTCCCTAACCCTCAATTGATGGTAACCTGATCTCAAATCTATCTTAGAGAAATAATGGGACCCCTTCAACTGGTCAAACAGATCATCTATATGGGGCATAGGGTACTTATTCTTAACCGTAGCCCGATTCAATTTCCAGTAATCGATACAAAGTCTCAAGGCACCATGTTCCTTTTTAGTAAAGAGGGCCGGTGCTCCCCACGGTGAAACACTAGGGCGGACAAAACCCTTATCTAGTAACTCCTAGAGTTGAATCTTCAACTCACTCAACTTGGCTGGGGCAAAACGATAAGGTGCCATAGAAATCGGCGCCGTGCCGGGTACTAAATCAATAGAAAAGTCTACCTCTCGATGTGGTGGCAAACTAACAAAATCCTCAGGAAAGACGTCCGAGTAGTCACAAATCACTCTCGGCAATACAGTCTGGGTCTCATCACCCTCACCACTCATAAAGTTAGCGAGAAGACCACTAAGCTCACTTCACCCTCGAGGATCATACACTGGCGACAACACACTACCAACCCGATCCTCCAAGAAATGGAAACAATCCCCGCTCAAGGTACATACTGTGACCCTCTGGCGGTAACAATCAATAATAGCCCGGTATGACGATAGCCAGTCCATATCCAAAATTACATCAAAACCTGACATAGCCATAACTACAAAAGAAAATGGAAGTCGGCGGTCGGCGACCTCTATATCACAGTCCCAACACTCTTGTTTCAAAATCAACTCACCCCCAACAAGTGATACAACACAAGTAGGAGATGCTAGCTGTGCCAATTCCAACCCCAAAACAGATGCAAATGCAGCAAATATAAAGGAATGGAACACACCCGTATCAATCAACACATTGGCAACCGAGTTGCAAAACAAAAAGGTATCTCTCACAACAGATGGAGCTGGTGCAAGATCCTGCGCGGTAACAGCATACACACGTCCAGAAGGTCTCTGGTCTACCTGCTCACCTCTCGGAGCAAAAGACTGCTGCATAGAATGAGACGATAATGCCCCCTGATTGGCCCTCGAGGCTTAAACCGACTATGTTGGCTAAAAACTCTGCGTCTGCCTCGAACTAGACGCACTCGATGTGCCACTCAACTGCGGGCAGTACCTTTTCAGGCGTCCCGCCTGACCACACTGGTAACAAGAGAGCGGCTGGCCTCTGCCCTAACTCTGGCTCTGAAGTCGAGTCAAAGATGAAGCTGCTCTCTGACTTCTCCCCTCTGCGGGCAAGCTGAAGACTTGTGGCCCAGCTGACCACATTTGTAACAAGTAACATCTCCTTGACTGTCTCTTCCAGAGCCTGCACTCGGCACCAAAAAAGTAGATCTAGCAAAAGTACCCTGGGACTTCTGAGGATTAGAACCCCTCTGCCTCTTGCCATCTCCCTAGCCATCCTGACTCCTTTTGGAGCCCCTCTGCCTCTCTTCCTCCTCACGCATGATAATCTCCATATGGGCTGCAGCATCCACGAGGCACGTATACTCTCGAGTCATGGACCCCGCAACTCTAGTCTTGAGCCCGTGCCTCAACTTCTTCTCAAATTCTAGACAACAGCGTTCTTCAGACGCCACCAATTCAGGTGCAAACTTGGACAATCTAGTAAATGCGGCCTCAAATTCAGCCACAGGCATACTTAGCTGATTGAGCTGACAAAACTGGTCCCTCAACTTCTTCCTAACAGCTAGAGACAGAAACTTCTCCTGGAAAGCATCTACAAAGGCTTCCTAAGTGCCACCAATACAGCCCCGAACAAAGTTCCACCACTGACCCGCGTCTCCCTTCAGCTGGAAAGACGCCAAGGTCACCTTCAAAGCCCCATCTTTGATGCCTAGCATCTCAAACGTCTTCGTCATCTGCTCGAGCCATTAATCAGCCTTCAATGGCTCTTTCGGATCCCCCACAAACTCATCCAGATTAGACCGAAAGAACTCCCTCTTCATAAAAGAAGGCCCTGCCTCAGCAACATGGGCCTGGACTTGATTCTCAGCTCTGAGAATGTCCATGGATTCCCTCAAAGCTCCTGTCATCTCGCTGGCTAAGGCGCCCATGGCCTGCTGACCTACTGGCTCGGCCACATTGGCCTGACCAACACCCTCTTGCTGTGCCAGAATCTCATCCGGTATAGGCATCTCCTGCCTCCTAGGCCTACCTCGTCTACCACCACGTCCTCGTCCTAACATCCTAACAAAGGTAACGAAGAACATTAGCACATTCACAACTGTGCCGAAGCTATAACACTCGCGTCCTAATGCATGGATAACTGTAATTCACTCCACATAAGCACATAATCACATAAGCATTTACGAATTTCATTTCCGGATAATGATAGTCCCATGGTGTTACTAGAGTTCCGGTTAGAAACAGCATTGATCAAGTGCTTTTCCAACAAGACTCCCAGAAACCCAAGGATCCAATCAACATCCTAGAAACTAAATCCCATACCCATATAGTCACATAAACATGTTATCACATAAGCATATAACACTACATCTAAGTCTCTAACAAGTGAGACAAACCCATTGTGATACTAATCACCTCCCACGTACCCAAAATATTCAAACCCGGTACGTTCTGATACAAGGTTGTAACGCCCTCAAAATAAACCCATAATCATACATCCATAATACAAGAAAAAGATATTATATTCCTAACATCAGAGTATTCTTACAAGAGATATTACATGTTGACAACAAAAGTAAATACCCTATAAGCTTACAACTTTCCAAGTCAACACTTGAGTTCAACAAAAATAGAGTTCTACTCTTTACACAAAATAAGCCATTGGCTTGATATACATGTAATACACAAAATAATCACAAAAAGGAAGCCTTCAGCTTCTACAACCTCCCAAGCTACATTCTTGGAGGCGGCATATCATCTGCACCTGAAAATGATGTCCCATATAGGGTGAGCCAGCGCCCGAGAGATATGCTAAACATAATATGAGCAATAACTAAAACATTAGCATTTGATAAATGTTATCACTTATAAATCAACTTGCAACATTACCTAGTTCCATGACAAATATGTCCATGTTTCATTCCACTTTCCTTTACTTAACAAATTTTTGATTTATGAATATGGCTTAGAACCTGGCCAAACAATTTAATGAGACTACAAATCATATCAAAGCACTTCCTTTTTCAAATGAGTTAATAACTCATATCAATAATACTTCAATTTCAAATGAGATAACAACTCATAATAAAACACTTCCATACTTCACAAATGATACACAGATTTGCTGTATCAATGGAGTCCATCCTATCTCCTCCCAAATAATATCCCATTTAGGACTCCATCCCTATCTCCTCCCAAACCGTGGAGTACATTTCCTATCTCCTCCCACACAATACAATGTATATAAACAATTATCATATACGCAATCAATCAATACACAGATTCGATGTATTATTCCAATCGTCATATTCGATGACATATTCAACTGATTAATTTTAATTCACCTAATCATCATATAGTGAGCGATTAATAAATTCGACTCCACCATTCCATCTCACATTAAGCCAATTTCAACATTTCCAACTTAATTTCATATTTCCATAACATTCCCAAATTAATTATATAAATTAATTCATAACAAAAATTAGGACTTTTCTCCCTACTTCTCAACCTTAACCAAAAGGCTCAAATATCAACAACAAACAACATTAACCTCATTTGAGACCCAAAAATACACATGTATTGGCCCAAAGAACAAAACCCCTCTTTACACAATTGAAACCCTAACACCCAAAATTACCTAACTTCAACATTATAACAAAATGACCAAAAGTTTATGTCAAAGACCATAAATATGAGTAGTTATCCCTACCTCAAAAGATGAGACCAAATGGAGAAGATGAAGAATTTCGAAATGCTCCAAAACCCAAGATTTTCGGATGGAAATGTAGCCCAAGCCAAGCTCTACACTTTTTACAAAGACACTAAGGTGGAAGATCACTCAAACTAGATCAAACCCTAGAGAGAAGTTGAAGTTTAGAGAAAGGAGCTCTCCAATGGAGGTTTTGAAAAGTTAGAGAGAGAAAAGGTACTGAAAAGGTGATCCAAAAAGTCAAAATTCAGACTGATATACAAACAGGTCCGCTTGAGCGTGGGATTCTCGCTCGGCGTCGGACCTGAGCTTACACTCGAGCGTCAAAAGCTCCGCTCGAGCGCTGGATGCATACTTCCAGAAGTTTTGCAGTCGATGGTCCTCGCTAGAGCGTGAAAGTGGGCCTTCGGCGTCAATGACTGCGAACAAAATACCGAGATGAATATTCACGCTCGAGCATCAAAAGCGCCTTCGAGTGGAGAAAGCAACAACAAAGGGCCCGCTCGAGCATCAAAAGCCCTTTCGGCGTGAAGGCCAAAATCTAGGCATCAACTTTTGGTTTCAAAACACAACCAACCTATTCCAATCCTACCAAACACCCAAAACTCAAATCTGAGAGAAAATGAGGAAATGAGAATACGACAACCACACACTCACGGAACCAAGTCCGGAATACAATAAACAAAGAAAGGGAAAACTGGGATCGCTATAAAATTGATTCGAATTTAATAATTTAAGAATTTAAATAACAAAATTAAAATTTTAAGAACTTAATAAAAATGGTGTTAAATTTTAAGGGCTATAATTAAAATTTATTCATAGATGTTTTTAAGTCAAACCACTTTGTTAGGGTTTTATTCTTGGCAATCCCCATTTGACAAAACTCCTTTAAGTTGTAATTGTATTCGATCTTTTATTTCAGTGAGGCTAGGAGTTTTAGATCTTGAATCAACTTTGAATTGCACCTTGTAGAGATGTTTCAGAAGTTTATTCTTTCATGTTTGCCACTTCCCTAACTATGTCGAGGATCGAGCTGCCCGGTTAGCTCGCCGGGGGAGGGGAGCAGCGCCCCCGACACAAAAAGCAAAAATGCAGTCAAAGTTGCTTGTCCGCTTGAGTGGCCATTTGTGCGCTCGAGCGGAGAATCTTTGATTCCAGAAGTTTGAACTGTCTACAAATGTCTTTGGAAGTTGTGTTTTTGCACTCAGCGAAACTTCCTCGCTCGAGCGTCATTACGCTCGGCGGCCATTCTTCTTTCGACCGAGATCGCCGTCGATTTTCTATAAATATGTGGTTCCATTTGTTTTTAAGATTACAGTTCCAAATTTTCTTCTTGGATATTAGGGTTTATATCTGGAGCTTCTTTGCTAGTTTCTTTGATGTTTGTTTGAGTTTAACTCATGGTTTGAAAAGTATACATCAAAGGATTGTTTGTTTTGTTCAATACAAAGAGAGTGTTGTTCTTTAGTGGATTAGTGGAATTCGGACTGGTGCTTTGGTGGATTTGAAGTGGCTCATCGTCGTGATTCGACATCGGTGTTATGGATTCAATGTTGGGCAAGACAATTCGGAAGTGAAGCGGGTTGGAAGAGGCATATAGAAGTCGGTTCAATTCGGCGTGGATTAGTTAGGTAATTGAGAGTACACTTGTGTAAGTCTTTTATGTGTTCTTAGTGAATTGTTTTGTGGGTTTTACTGTGATTTTTTAATCATAATTGGAAGCGCTCAATTGTGGTTTTTCCGTTAAATCGTTGTGTCGATTTGTCTTGATTATTTGATTGGGATTGTTATTTACTGCTTAAAATTGATACATAATCACAAATCAATATCTAGGGGATTTTTATATTTTTCACACTTTATAGCACAATTATCAATAATAAACATTAAAATAGTTTTGGAATTAAACATGTTAAGTATTTTTAATAATTAATGATGAATATAATGAATGTATAGCAATCCTAATTTTGTCCAGACTCTTAAGGTATCCTGGACTCGGGTTTAATGTTTTCATATTGTTGTTTACCTCTTTCTTCCCTTGTATCTCTTTGAAATTGGCTTTTAGGTTGTTGTTGTTATTATGTTTGGGTAGGTTGGTCGCTTGTTTTTCAAACCTTGTGTTGCCCAAAATTTTGGTCCTCCGCTAGAGCGACACTTCACACTCGGCGGGCTTTACAACACTAAGTACTTTTGCGGGTTTGCAAAAGTCTTTGAGAAATGATTTCGGCCTCGGCGACATTTCATATGCTTGAGCGAGGCACTCGGCGGCCTTTCTTGTGCTTGGCGTTGGTCTATTATGCGCAAAACTCTTTGGATGTGTGTTTTCTCGCTCGGCGTCACTTCTTGCACTCGGCGGTGAATAAATAATGCATGTGTTAACTTTTGTAAATGAACTACGATGAATGAAAGTACTTTATATTTGTTATCCTTCTACTTACGAGTTGGATTGATGGTATTATTTTTTTTTGGGGGAGTTATAACTTGGTATCGAGGCGTCTGGGGTTTGAATACTTTAGTGCGTAGGAAGTGGTTAGTACCACAATGGGTTGTCTCGCATAGTGGGCGTTAATATGTATTGTATGTTTATGTGATAACATGCTTATATGATTATATGGAGTGCGAGATTTTGTTTATAATTGGAACTTTAGCAATGTCTTGATCATTATCTAGGAAGGAAATTCGTTTGTGTTTATGTGATTACGTGCTTATGTGGAGTGATTTCTTGTTGTCCATCATATTAGAACGTGAGTGAGTTAACCGGCACATTTGTAAATGTGCTAATACCTATTATTACCTTTATTAGGATGTCGGGGCGTGGGCGTGGTGGTAGTGGCGTGGTAGGCCTAGAAGGCATGAGATGCCTCTCTGGGATGATAATCGGCATAGGAAGAAGGGTTAGTTAGTCCAATGTGGCTGAATGGTTGGTCAACGAGCCATAGATGCCTTGGCTCATGAAATAGTGGAGCTTTCTTTGGAATCTATAGACATTCTCGAGAAATTAGGTCGAGCCCAAGTTCTTTGGCGAGGGCCATCTTTTACGAAGAGAGTTTTTCCGGTCGAATCCAGATGAGTTTTTGGGTGATCCCAAGGAGCCATTGAAGGCAGATGAGTGGGTAGAGCAAATGGTGAAGATGTTTGAGATGCTTGGCATCAAAGATGGGGGTTTGAGAGTGACCTTGGCGTCCTTCGGTGAAGGAAGCGTGGGTCAGCGGTGGATGTATGCGAGGCGCGCATTGGAGGGACTTGGGAGGCCTTTGTCGATGCCTTCTAGGACAAGTTTTTGTCTCTCACTGTTAGGGAGAAGTTGAGAGACCAGTTCTCTAAGTTGGTGCAGTTGAACACCAGTGGTCGAGTTTGAGACCACGTTCACCAGTTTTTCGAGGTTTGCACCGGAACTCATAGCGACTGAGAAGTGCCGTTGTCTGGAGTTCGAGAAGCAATTGAGGATCGGGCTCATGTTTAGAGTGGTCAGATCCATGATTAGAGATTATGGACGCCTTGTGGAGGTGGCAGCCTATCTTGAGACTATTACGCAAGTAGAGGAAGAGAGGATGAGAGGCTTCAGGAGGAGTCAGGATAATCGAAGGCGATCGAGGCAGAGAGGTTCTAATTCCCAGTCGTCCTAGGGAGCTAAGTTGAGGTCCACTTTTCTAGTGCTGAGTTCAGGTTCTGTGAGGGGTGGTCAGGGAGACATCACTTGTTTCAAATGTGGTCAGTTGGGCCATAAGTCTACAGCTTGCCTGCAGAGAGGAGGAGGGCAGCGAGCAGTATCGTCTTCGACTCGTTCTTAGGGCCAGAGTCAGGGGAGAGACCAGTCGCTCACTTGTTATCAACGTGGGTAGGCGGGGCACATGAAGAGGTTTTGTCCACAGTTGGGAGGCACATCTGGTGTGTTTGGTTCAAGGTAGACATAGAACCATCAGCCTGCAGAGTCAGCACAGGCCTCGAGGACCAATCAGGGAGCCTTTTTGACTAAGTCAGTGCATTAGGCATATGTTTTGAGGGGTGAGCAGGTTGAGCAAAGACCTACGGGGCGCATGTATCTTTATTCTGTGCCGGACCTTGTCTTGGCTCCTTGATGAGAGGTGCCTTCTTGTTTTCAATTCAATTACTAATGTGTTAGTGTCTGAGTGCATCCCATTCTTTTATTCCATCTGCATTTGCATCGTGTTGGGGTTTGGCTGATTTGTAATTTGAATGAAAATTCTTTAGAATGGGAGGTTATAGCGATTTGATTTTGACCCGTCACTTGTTATATTCGGACTCGAGTTTGTATAGTTTTGAGTGGTGATTCATATCTTGTTTCCTTGCCTCCCCTCTATTTTTGGTTATCGGGTTGGGGTTGTGTGTTTGGAGCAGGTTGGTTGCTTGTTTTCAAACCTTGGTTGCCTAGATTTTTACTCCTCGCTAAAGCGACCATTCTTGTGTTGGCGGGCTTTGTAATTTTGCTCCTCCATTCGAGCTTACATTATTGCGCTCGGCGGGCTTTACAAACTCTTAGTACTTTGCAGTCTGCAAAACTACTAGGAGAGTGATTTCTATGCTCAACGGGTTGGCGTTCGCGGCCTTTTCACTTTCGGCGTTGTTTTGTGGTCTGCAAAACTTCTAGATATGTGTTTTCTGTGCTCGAGCAGTGAATTCTTGCACTTGAGTGATGAGCACTAGTTTTTTCTTGGCGCTTGAGCGGCCTTTATTGCGCTCGAGTGGAACAACTTTTTTGTGTCTGACGCTCGAGCGTTAACTCTTCCGCTCGAGCGGACTGTGTGTATATTAGATCGTGAAAGTGACATTTTATATCACTTTTTTGTTCTTTTCTCCCTCTAAAACTTTCCAAAAACCTAGATCTTGACATTATCTCTCTAAAATACTCTCTCTCTCTTTCTCTACATTTTGGCCTTGGGCTCTCTATCTTTGAGAAAAAGTTAGAGCATTCCAAGAGCTTCATTTTGATTCGATTGGAACGTGGTCTCGGCGTTGTTAAGGATTCTACTTTTCTTTGCTTGGTCTTCTCTTTTTGAGGTAGGGGTTTTATAGACTTTAATATGGTTTTTAACTTAGTTATTTGTCGTTGTGTAACAATAGTGAGATTCGGGGTTAATGTGAACAAACCTAGGGTTTGGGTGTAAAATGAAAAGAGGGTTTTTTGGGTAAATGAGAAGAAAAATGATTGTGGGGTTTGAAAATGATGTTGTATGGTGTCAAAATTATTGATTTTGGTACTTGGTTGATATTTGGGAAAAGAGGGAGTTTGTCCTAAAATGAATGTGATATTTATTTTGTATAAATAAATGAAATTGATGTTGTAAACATGAAATTGAACGAGTATTGACATACATGGTGGAATTGAGTAGATGTTATGCCTCATCTTTGGAAATTTTAAATAATATATATCTTGAGATTGGTTATTTATTTAGAAATAAGCGTATTGGGATATCGGTGGAGTATATCTATGATTGTTGTAGAAATTGCATGAGGATTAGGTGAATTCAAACTAATCATGTTGGTTATCATTGAATATGATCATGTTGTAAATACATTATTTATGTATGATTGTTTGGGAGGAGAAAGGGATATACTCCTTTGTTTGGGAGGAGAAAGATGATGGACTCTATTATAATTAAGTTGGTGGAGTGTCTGGATGAAAGTCCCAAAATTTATACATGGGTGCCGATCTCGCGAACGAAATTTCCGTAAAATTGCAGATTGAAGTGTTTGTCTGTTAATGATGTGATTGTAGAACTATTGAGTTGTAATCTCATTTGGGTTATTGAGAAATAATGAAATTGGCTCATGTATTGGAATGAATTGAACGAAAATGGATTAAGATTTGGATTTGGTACCTTGTGACTATATAAAATGTGAATGTTTTATCACAAGTATTGTTTATGCATATTGTACTTATAGATTTGTTAAATCTCATATATTGTGTTAGATTATTCCTACTAGGCTGTGGCTCACCCTATTTGGGAAAAACATTTTCAGTTAATGAAGGCATGCCTCCACCAAGGCAATAGCATTGGAGGGACTTTTGGGAAGCAAGAGCTTCTTTGTCTTGTTTCACTTTTTGTATAGCCTAAGGCTTAAGTTGTATGAGCTAATCTCAATTTTATTGTAACCAAGCCAAGATTTGGAAAGGTGTAAGCTTATAGGGCATTTATTTATGCTAAACTCTTTTGTACTATTAACATTATGAAATGAAAGAACTTTACACTTTGATTTATGCAGTTATTCATATATATTTGGATTGAACTTATGGTTATATTTTGGAGGCGTTACAACTTGGTATCAGAGTGTACCGAGTTTGAATACTTTGGATGCGTGGAAAGTGGTTAGTACCACCATGGGTTTGTTTAAACTTCTGAGATGTTTGTATGCTAGTAACGTTGTGTGATAACATGCTTGTATGATTATATGAGTATGAGATTTAGTTCCTAAGATATTGGTGGGTCTCTGGGTTTCTGGAAATCCTATTAGAAGAGCACTTGATCACTGTTGTTTCTAATTGGAACTTTAGCAATGCCGCAGGACGATCATTATCTAGGAAGGAAATTTGTATGTGTTTATGTGATTACATGCTTATATGGAGTAATTTACTATTGTCCATCATATTAGGGCCTTAAGTGAGTTAGTTTGGCACATTTGTGAATGTGCTAATCTTTTTGTTACCTTTATTAGGATGTTAGGACATGGTTGTGGTGGTAGGCCTAGGAGGCACGAGATGCGTATATCAGATGAAATCTCGGCATAGAAAGAAGGGGTTGGTTAAGCTAATGTGGCCGAGCTAGTAGGTCAACAGACCATGGGTGCTTTAGTCCGTGAAATAGTCGGAGTTTTACGGGAATCTATGGACATTTTCAAAGCTAAGAATCAAGTCCAGACCTAGGTTACTGAGGCAGGGCCATCTTTTTTAAAGATGGAGTTTTTTCGGTCGAACTCGGATGAGTTTTTAGGCGATCCTAAGGAACTCTGAAGAGGATGAGTGGTTAGAAGATGGTGAAGACTTTTGAGATGCTCGGCATCGAAGGCGGTGGTTTGAGAGTGACCTTGGCGTCTTTCGGTGAAGAGGCGGGTCAATGGTGGAAATATCTTGTGTGGTGCATTGAAGGACTTCGGAGGCTTTTGTCAATGCTTTCGGGATAAGTTTTTGCCTCCTCTTTGTTGGCGAAGTTAAGGGACCAGTTATTTAAGCTAGTGTAGTTGAACACACCAGTGGCCGAGTTTGAGGCCACATTTACCAGTTTGTCGAGGTTTGCACCGGAACTTGTGGCGATTGAGAAGCGTCGTTATGCGGAATTCGAGAAGAGGTGAGGGCCAGGGCTCATGTTTAAAGTGGTCAGATCCATGATTAGAGATTATGGGTGCCTTGTGGAGGCGGTAGCCCATCTTGAGACCATTATGCGGGTAGAGAATGAGAGGATGAGGGGCTCCAGGAGGAGTCAAGATAGTTAGGGGGACAGGAAGAGGTAGAGGGGTTCTAACCCTCAGTCGTCCTAGGGAGCTCAGTCGAGGTCCACCCTTCTAGTATCGAGTTCAGGTTCTGAAAGTGGTGGACAGGGAGATTTTACTAGTTAGCAACCAACCTATTCCGGACATGCTCAACATATCCAAATAACCAAATTTAAGGAGGAATAAAGGAAAAACGACAATGAACAACATTCAGAAACCATAAACTCGAGTCTAGACTACCACAAGTGTCAGGTCAAAATCGGGATTGGTATACATAACAATCCCAAAGCCAAATTTAAGGAAGAATAAGGGAAGCAAGATATAAACAACAGTGTGAAATCATTAAACCCGAGTCTGGGATACCACAAGGGTCAGGTCAAAACCGGGATCGCTATAATTTTTTCTCAAAATATTAAGGAAAAAAATTGATTTTAGTGAAATAGTGGAGAAATAATTTCATTTTTTGTGGTAGAAGTATTTTGTGTGTCTAGTGTAAGTACATTCTGTGTTTGGTATAAATATTATCTATGTGTTAAATTTGCACCCAAAAAGGAATAAAAAAATCAAGTTCTTAATAAGTGGATTTATTGTCCAATAGGTCCTTTGATAATTAGTGGTGTTTTTCATCAATCACTATTAAAAGAAGTCACTAAATGTTAATTTTCAGTGACACTTTGAAAATTTTGTCACAAAAAATGTCACTAATTATAAGTTTTAGCGACAATTAAAAAAAAATCATCCCAAAAAAATGTCACTAATTTTCAACCTTCAGCAACAGTTTAAAAAATTTATTACAGAAAAACGTTACTAATTGTAAGTTTTAGAGACAATTTATAAAAATGTGACAAAAAATCACTAATTGTCAATTTTTAACGACAAATGCAAAAAATCATCACACAAATTTAAGTTCAATTATTATGACCTATTGGTGGTTTACCTAAAAAGAAATATATATTGCAATTATTTTATAAGTATTCCGTTGAATTATAATTTTCCCAAACATTAACTGCTCTAATTTTTAAGTCCTCTTACAATAAAACTTTAATGCATCAAGGACAAACTCAAAAAAATTTCCTTGAAAGGTCCAATACATACCACTATTACTAAAATATTTAACTTTAAAATAATATAACTTTTGATTTAAATGTCAATTTTTAATAAAATTAGTATTTTTAGAATCCTCTCGTCAAGATCTATCAAATAAGATCTATGTTTACTATGAAATTCTTTAAAAAAAATATTATTACCATTAAAATTAGCGTGATAATATGTAATATGTTACTCTGTCTCACAATAACATGTTACTCTCGTTCATAGTAACATGCTATTTTAATTCGCAGTAACATGTTAGTCTGGCAATATTGTCCAAAAAAAAAAGAAGGATATTTTTATTTTGTCCTTACTCAATTATGATTCGCGTGACATGTTACTCTATCAATATTATCTATGTTACTTAATTATGAGCGTCCTCTTTAAGAGGATTATGAAGTAAAATAAATTGGATTGTCCTTTTTACCAAATAAAGATCCAATGAAAAGATTTGGACTAAATTTACCATTTTTGGGGAATGCCCACGTCTGCCAGAATTTTTCTTCATGTTGTCTAATGTTGGTTTACAACCTTATTCAAATGGAAAGCCCAAACGAAAGTCGAAGGCCCTCATTCAATCTCATTCATGTTGATTTGCATCCATCCGCCAATTCACTCAATCCGTATCTACCAATTTGGTGGACGGATGCGGATTGATTTTTTTCAATCTGTTAATCCGGCAGATGGATGACGGATTAGAGATTCTCCATTGCAACCGAACCGCAAACACCACTATTATGATGGATTAAGAGTTTTTATTTTTTGAAATATAAAATATCAATTGACTAATGTCATAAATCTTGCTTTAAATACAATGCCTGTCTCTTTACCTATAAAGCTAGATTCCTTATCTCATTAGAAATACATCACTACTACAAAGCAAACCCCATACACTATAATTGCCTCTTCCACGTCTCTCTCACTATTTTTTTTTATTGCCAAAAATCAATTAATAGTTGTTAAATTAACACACTTATAGGAGTTAGTTTTCTCATCCTTTATAAAGTATTAAATATTTGTCTCATTAATTCATCTCCCCTTAAAAGAGTTGAAACCTAAAGTCTCTGCTTACCATCGACTTACGATAGTGTCGACGAAGACAACACCAAAAATTTTACTTATGTGAAAACAAAAAATTGTATTGATTCACCAAAATTTATGATTTAAATAATTTTAAACTAATAAAAATATGTGTTTTGCTTAGATAACTGATTAGCTTAATGATGGGTGGGTGATAGGTCTTTTTTTTTTGTTTTTTGAACAGTGTGGGTCATAGGTTAAGCCTTGTTTTAGGTCTTACATCTAACATTAGCTAGTGAAGTAGTAGAGGTCTCTCAAGCAAGTAAGCTAATACCTCATAAGTAGGTCCCAATAAAAGATAAATAACAATAACATGTAAACATCTGTCTCATTAATTAGTTGCCATGTACATTATACAAATATTTTGAAAAGGAGTTGGATTTTCATTAGTTGATAATATGAAATGGAGGGCATTATTCAGGATGGTGGGGTTTATCATAGCTTATTTTTTCGATAATTTGAATTATTTATTTTGCCAAATACTTTGTATATATTATTCACATAATAAATTAGATTAATTCAATAATCATAGCATATTTAATTTATTACGTTTATCACAATAAATAAATATATAAAATGAATTGTTCCTTTCAAAAATGCAATCGTCATTCATTTTTTTGGTGAATCACACTCACCATAATCTGAATTGGAGGGTGTTGTTCGGACCTATGGGGTTCACCATAGATTTCGTTTTGATAATCTGAACCGTTTATTTTGTCGAACACTTCATGGATATTATACAGACAAAAAATTAGATTGATCCAATAATGTTAACCTATTCAATTTATCGAGTTTGTCATAATAAATAAATAAATAAAATGAATAGTTTGTTTCAAAAATACGATCGTTCAAATTTTTTTTTTGTGGGTGAATTACACTCACCTCCCTTGAATTTGAAAAAATATACAGTTAACCTCACCCTTTTTATATAATTACACTAACCTCCATCAAATTTTTTAACTCACATAACATTTGTGTCATTTTTTTCTTTATTTTTTAAGAATCTAAGAAGTTTATAGGTTTGGTATTAGTGCGTAAATTAACTTTTTTTAATTAATTTTTTTAACTTCATCAAAAACAAATAAGGATTAGCTTATAAAGATGAAATGCTTACATATCTAAGAAAGGATTGTAGAGTAGTAGAAGAAGAAAACTCAAATCAAAATAGGCAACAATAACATTTACAATCCTATCTATAAATATACACCTTTTTGCTGTAACAACTGAGCTTGAAAGGAGTAATAAAGCACTTGGACCAAGACATTCCACTGGTACATTGACAAAGCCCCCAATTTATTGTCTATATATAGGATTTGGATTAAGAGTGTTTAGGTTTGGTGGACTTTGAGACTAATTTTGGTGATCAAAACTGTTCACTTTTTAGGATTTATTAAGTAAAATATTTATGTAAAAAAATTAAGATGATCGGATATCAATAGATATATGTTTGAATCAAGGATAGGTCTAATCTTTGGCTCACCCTGAAACTTTTTTTTACTGCTATCATATATTGCTATTATTATATATATGTTCATGAAGTCCTCCCATTATAATTTTGAACACCCTGTTACTCCAACTCTAAACACCAAACAAGAAGTTTTTTGAATTTAAAAAACAAAAATCACCATAATTGAGGTTTAAATGGTTTATTTTCGTCAAGATCGAAAAAAGTAGTGTCAAATTGAATTTTTTGGTTTGGTTGTTTGAGAAATTGAAACTGACTTCATGCTATAGTTTAGTTTGGTCAATTTAATATAAATGAGAGATTTATATGAGATTTTATTGAAATTTGTAAGGCCTCAATTGGAAATAATGAAGAAAAATGGTGAAATATAAATATATATGATAAATATTGATATGTAGTTTCTTTTATATAATTTATAAAATTTAAGATTTAAAATGTCTACCCTAATAAATATTTTTAGAGTCGCCACTGGTTTGAATCATATTTATTTAAAAAATGAGCAACAAATATAATTTCAAAAATAGCAATTCATTTTTTATAATATAAATGTGATTCACACATGTAATTATCAATGTCTAATTATCTTGGTTTTTTTCATAAATATTTTGGTCAAAGAATATTAAAACATGAGCAGTTCGGTTCATTGAGATTGGCCCCAAAATGGTCCACCAAATCCAAATATTCTCTCAAATTAAGATGATCAACTTGAAAGAATCTAAACTCATATATATATATATATATATCAAGCTACTTCTAATATTATTTTATAATTTTTTACAAAATATTAAGGGAAAATTGATTTTTAGTGAAATAGTGGAGAAAAATTTTCATTTTTTGGTGGTACAGGTTTTTTGTGTGTCTAGTGTAAGTCCATTCGTGTGTTTGGTACAAATATTATCATCACAAAAAAAATATCACTAATTTTTAACTTTTAGCCTTAGTTTAAAAAATTCATCACAGAAAAACGTCACTACTTGCAAGTTTTAGCAACAATTTATAAAAATTGTAACAAAAAAAATCACTAAATGTCAATTTTTAGTTACATGCAAAAAATTGCCACAAAAAAATATTTTCAGCAACAATTTTACTACGACTTATTTTTAATAGGACTTGATAGAAATTAAATCTAACTATTAGAACTTATTGGTAGTTTACCCAAAAAGAAATCTATATTGCAATTATTTTATAAATATCCCCTTGAATTATAATTTTTCCAAACATTGCTCTGATTTTTAATGGGGGATTTGGTCAAGGTCCCTTTATAATAAAACTTTAATGCATTAATGACAAGCTCAAAAAGTTTTCCTTGTAAGATCTAGCATATACCACTATTTACTAAATTATTAAACTTTAAAATAATATAACTTTTGATCCAAATATCGATTTTTAATAAAATTAGTATTTTTAGAATTCTCTTATCAAGATCTAGCAAATAAGATCTATGTTAATTATAAAATTCTTAAAAAAAAAAAATATTATTACCATTAAAATTGATATAAACAGTAACATGTAACATGTTACTCTGTCTCATAATAACATATTATTTTGGTTTATAGCAACATATTATTTTGATTCGCAATAACATGTTACTATGGCAATATTGTCCAAGAAAAAAAGAAGATATTTTTATTTTGTCGTTACTCAATTATGCGCATCCTCTTTAGGAGATTTATGAAGTAAAATAAATTAAATTGTCATTTTCACCGAACAAAGATCTAATAGAAGGGTTTAAACTAAATTTCACATTTTTGGGGACTGCCCACGTTGCCAGAATTTTTCTTCATGTTGTCTAATGTTGGTTTACAACCTCACTCAATTGGAAAGCCCAAACGAAAGTCGAAGGGCACCGCACCCCCCCCCCTCCCCCCAAAAAAAAAAAAATCAACTAGTTACCAACAATAGAAAAAGAGATTAATGTTTAATTACTAATTGGGTAAATCTATTTTGCAGTTAACTAAATTATTCATTGAAAATGATATGAAAGACAAAATTGATTATATAAGCAATAAGTAATTTTGTAGTTAAAATGTAAGAAATGTAATATTGAAGTGATGATATTTTGTTGCATTTAAATTAATTTGTACTAATTGTTGGCTTTTTGGCTTTTCAAGGGTATATTTGTAAATCTTGGCGTGCGGCAAGGATCAATCGATCCTTCTGAAATTATAATTGCCAATCAATTATCGGTATGTTTTAGTTCTTTCGGCCTCAATGAAGAGGACTTTTCTTGGTGGCTTGACTTAGGAGAATTTAAGAGAAAAATAACGATTAATATGAAGAAACGAAGTATTTCATTAAAAATGAACACTTACAATAGTCCAAACTCAGCCTCGAGGAGGTTTACAGCAACAGCCTACTTGAATCTACTTGAAACTACTCCTATGAATTGAAGTGCAGTGCGAGTATTTAAAGAACAAGTATTTAAAGTGCAGGAATTTAAAGTCTGAAAGGTAAAAGCGGAAAGGAAAATATGAAGTAAAAATGGTTTGTATGATCTGAGTGCAGGGCTTTTCTAGGGACTTCCTTGCTATTTATACTTGTAAGGATGACCTTGAAATGTACTTGAACCGTCGAATTGCTCCTCCATGATCGTGATCATCTTTGCCTTAGAAATAGTTCCACTACGCCATCTCTTGCGATTGAACTTCCCTCCTGCATTTGAATTTGAATATAGGTAACCGTTAAAGCCACGTCACCTTGTATCTAACTGCTGATTCAGATCTTTTGAGAACCAATACTTATTGCCACGTGTACGATTGGGATCGAAGAATAAAATTATCTTCCAATAATACCCTTATTCTGCCACGTGTTGACTTGTAATTGGCTTTTACAAAATATGTAGCCAACATTACCCCCCGCACTAATATACCCAACGCTTCGAGATATTAGTGGACTAAAAGTTTTCCAGCTTTTGGGCGTGCATAGAATTAATCTTGAAACACAACCGTCACCTATTTTGGTGATCATTTGCATTAACTCTTAACTTTGTTGAACGTTCCAATACCTTCAGCATTCGAACGGATCATGACTCAATCACCTTCTCACTCTATTGATCGAGCATACGAAGAGCCATTGAGTAATGCCATTTCCCCTCGAAAGAATCTCCACGCATTTATTAGCTACCTTTATCCGCCTTTCTATATTCAGGTTATGGAGGCTTTCATGATTATCAACCCTTGGACTACGAACACATTGCCCTCAATCCTTTGGTTTACAATCTTGTTGATACAAGAAGTTCTTCCTCTAAACTCCCTTCGCACTTTGAATGAACTACTCTCAAGCCTTTGCCTCAACAAATTACAAATATAGAATTAGGAAGTTCTTCTTCTCAAACTTCTGCTTGGGATGAAGCTACAACTTCTTCATCCTCTGGGGTTTCTGGATGGACGAGCTGGTCAACACCTGAGTCCTGGGAGTTGAGAGAACGAATCAATCACCATTTCGTTGAGTTCACTGATCCTTTAGATTTTCCTTCCTATGCTCGAAGCTCAGTGGTCTATCCTTATGTGCCCATTGACCTTCGACGTAGTTTAGAGGAGAATCTACTTGTGGCTTGGTACACCTCTTCTATGCCCACAAGGGTAATGCACCCTACCCAGCGTCTGGAAGAATCACAAGGATACAATCATTCATTTTTAGCCAAGAAGGCAAAGATTTGTTCTTCTGACTGGCTTGGCTATATTAATGCCTTTGTTCCTCCCACTCCAATGCCATCTTCAACAACAGAAACATCCACTTCTTCCTCTCCATCTTCTGAAATTGAAGCACCTTCACCTTCTCCACCTTCTATAATAGAAGCATCCACACCTTCTTCTCCACCTTCTAGAATGGAAGCATCCACACCTTCTCCATCTTCTGAGACAGAACCGTCTACTCCTTCTCCTCCTCCCACTCTTTCTTGGACAGAGAAATTAAGGCTTGCCCTCCCCATGGAAAAAATCTTTCCTCCTTACAAACCTCCATCACTCCCAACTCCATTTGAGCGGAAACAAGCCCAACTTCTGCTTGCGGCTTTTTCTCATTTGCCCTTCAATGTTCTTGAAGATGACATACCTCTCAAGAACTTTCGATGGGCTTGTGATATTCTGACTAGGGGCCATGTCCTCAATCCTATTGCCCAAGCAGAACTTCACATGTTCCTGGATCAACTTCCAGTACTTCTCCACTGGCATCGAAATTCCAAAGTCACCACCCAATCTTTGGATCAACTCTTATCTCTTCGAATTCATGCCCAATACGAAGCAGAAAACTTCATTGAAGACTTCGACGACTTCAAAAATAAAGATTCTGCGTATTAGGATGATTTAGTTATAGATGAGTCAGAACAAAAATTGAGGGAGGAGGCTTTGGAAGCAATGGCTGAAGAACTCTATTACGAAGTGAGAGCACATTAACTGATGCAGCCAACATTGGAGGAAATAGAAGAAATAATAAAGAAAGAACAAATATTCATTGATCATTGTTGGAAAAAGTTCCATGATCTTGTTATTTATTCTATTCCTTATTTTTATGAGCTTGAATTTGTACCAAAATAGAATTACTGAATGTAATTATCTTGGCTTCAATACAAGCAAAGTCCTTATGTATTTGGCATTGTTTGACTTTATTTCCTTTTGTCTTCAAAAGCCAATTCAGAACCTTGAATTAAATAATCTCATCCTTCGAATCTGGGCTCACTTATCTTTAATGAAACACTAAAAGGAACCAATATGTCTTTTTCCAACTTATGGAGACAATGTTGGTTAATATTATCTCAAATTAGTGCTTCGAATTTAACAACCTTACTTTTCAAAGCTAATTATAACCAATATGTGGTCATAGTTAATATAGTCAATCAATTTTAAATTGACCATTCTTACTTCGAAAAGCATCTTTATGCTGTCTTAATTCAATGGACAATCTTCTCCTGCAAAAACCAATGATTGGTTTTGATGTTCTTTAAAGAATCCTAAGTTTTGCTTTAAAGGTCATTACTTTCAATAATGTTCCTTAAGCAAGTCTTCACATCCTTCGAAGTAGACCAATACTCCAGCATCCTAGCGTCTTCAAACATGTAGTATGCTTCGAAGCCGGATTCTGTATTTCGAAGCCGTTTTTATTTGATTTCTTGGAGCCAAAATTGGCTTCGACGCCAAATATCTTTCTTCGAAGCTGACATCAACATTCAGAATGTACCTTTCCCTCCAAAACTATCAATATTGGAAGAGACTCCTCATATTCGTACTTTTAGTACATAACGATTTACGCAATATATTTTTCAGACACGAAACCTTTTAAAAGCCCCTTTGCTTTGTACTCTGAAATCACTTGCTCTTTTGACACACAAACCCTACCGATCTCCTGTTAAACCCCTCTTCCCTACTACTTGCTATCAATGGATCCTTCCTCACTAAAAGTGTTTACTGGCGATCGTATCAGTCCTACCATGGCTTTGAAGCGATGTATCGATGAAGAAATCACCAAACTATCATCCGGTGAGTCAAGCCACATAGATGGGCGTCTTTTCGTGCCTCGTCATAGCAACAAACAGGAATACATTCTTGGCCCTATTTTTCGGGAAGCTCCTGCTCAACTCGCAGCCCTATATCCTCGCTTGGAGGACCATTTCCTTCTTTACGAAGAAGGGCTTGATTAGAGAAAGCGGAGGGTGAATCGTCCTCATCGTTCTTTGGCCGACAATAAGGTGAATGGGAAGAATGGTATAATGAGTCGCATTACTGCGAGAAAATGACTGCAAGAGCTCTGTATCCTCGATGCCCTTCGTCTTTCGAGTTCATCATTCACGAGGATCCTTTCTTGATCTGGTACGCCTTATGTTTTACGGAATATGGCTTTTAATTTCTTTCAATTTGATGCGGCATGATGGCCCCACCGTTCTTGATATTTGCCATCTCTTAGGACTTTCCCTCCATGGTTCTCCATTTACTCCCAATTACCCAGACCTTCCTATTAAGTTTTCTCTTCCATCCTTGAACTCCTCTTATAGTGACTTCGTAAAGTCTGAAAATAAAAGGGAAGGTCCTGTGAGGGACAGACTATTTTCCTTCATTTTATCTTGGTTATGCAAATTCCTCTTTGCACCTCATCTCGAGAGGATTATGCAGAGTTTGTTCCTCTCATGAAGGCACTTGTCTTGAAAAACACATAGCTCTTGCTCCTTATCTCTTAGGTCATGTCTCTGAGTCTGCTCCCAATTTTGTGAAAAACCTCTTGATGCTAACCAAGGAGGTCCTCTCTGGTGCTTCAACTTTGGCTCTTCGCCTATTTCAGCGACCTACACCCCAAATGTCTAAAATTCCTTGTTCAGGATCCTAGTACTTATGGGGAAAAGTACGCTAGGATTGCCCTTTACCCTGCTTCCTTTGCTTACTACTTTACCTTCTTTTATCAACTCCCCATTTCTCCATCTGCCTCTTTCTTCTGTCCTTTTGAAGCCAATAAAGGACCAATCTGGCTGCAAGCTTTCCTGGCTGATAAAGAATGCTCCACTTCTCCTCACAAAGACATGTGGGCCTCTATATTACTACCAAGGGAATTGTTCATTGGTAGTTTAAACCCTCGAGCCTACAAATGCATATAGCGGTCCCGGGTTTACCCCTTGTTGTATAGTGGTCCGGACATGTGTCCGTGGATGTTGGTAATTGAGTATTGTCTTATTTACGTCCTTTCTTGCTTTGTTTTTGAGTTACAAGATGTGTTGGGCAGGTTTGTCACAGGTTGGTTAAGCTTAAGAACCAAGTCTAGTTGCCCAGGTTTTGACTGGTCCGCTCGAGCGGACATGTTTACGCTCGAGCGGATGGGTTGTTGTTGCTTATGCGCTCGGCGGAGGTTTTGGCGCTTCGGCGGAGAATGCACCCTTTCGATTTCGTGCACTGCAAAACTTCGCAAGTGTGGTTTATGCGCTCGAGCGGGTCTTTGTGCTCGGCGTCTGATGTTTTTTGGTGAGAGTTACGGGAGGAGACTGCGCTTCGAGCGTTTGGGATCTACGCCGGCGGACGAACTTTGTGTCTGTGTCTTGGAGCTCGGCGGAAATTTGCGGAAGCACATTTTATGTGTCTTCACGCTCGAGGAGTGTCTTACGCCAGCGGACTGTCGTATAACCGAGTAGGACTGGCATTTTAAATCACTTTTGACTTATCTTCTTTCTCTACTTTACCAAAACGCCATTTTGAGCTTCTCACTCAAAAACCATAACTTCTCTCTAAGTATTGATCTAGCTAGAGTGTGTTGTTCACCTTTTGTCTTCACAAAAGGGTGTTGATCGTCGAGGCGTCATTTTGATCCGAATAGTTTGGTGTTTGGAGCATTTTGGTTTTGGGTCCTTCTCCTTTGGAGCTCATCTTTTGAGGTAGGGATATCCTACTCCTCTTTATGAGTCTTGTCTTTAAATTTTAGCATTTTGATATGTTGGTAGTTGTTGTGTAATTTTGGGAAACTTTGGGCCATTGTGTAATTTTATAAAAGTTTGGGGTTTTGTCTATAATAAACCTAGAAGCATGTTTGGTATAGAAACATGGAATTAATGTTGAAACATTAGTGAAATTGGAACCTAAGGGTTGTTATGTTATGAATTATAACGATGGATAGAATACATTGATTTTATGTATTGTTATGTGATGTGTATAATTGTTGTTTATATACATTGTGTTGTGTTGGAGGAGATAGGGGATGTACTCCGCGGTTTAGGGGAAGATAGGGGATGGACCTCTAAACCGGATGTTATTGGGAGGAGATAGGGGATGAACTCCGTAGATAGAGCATGTATGCTTATCTAGAAATGTATTGACAGAGCGTATATGCTTGTCTTTGGAAGTATGAATATGACTGTTATGTTTATATTTGTTGAAGTGAAATGTGTTGGCATGAGTGCTTGTCTCATGTGAGATGTTTGAGCCAAGGTTATGATATGGCAAGTGAAAAGGAAATATAGACTTAAATGTCTTGGAATTGTATTATGTTATGAAAGAATGTAAAGGAGTTGGCCATCTATCAACTGTTAGTCTTTTAGTCATTATTCATAACTGGTTTAGTATTTTTCTACTGGGCTGTGGCTCACCCTATATGGGAACATCATTTTCAGGTACAGGTAGTATGCCACCTCCAAGGACTTAGCTTGGAAGGCTAGTGGCGGACGGACTTTTTGGTTGTCTTTCCTTTTGTAACATTACATGTAAATTCAAGCCAAGGGCTTAATGTGTAAATGAGTTAGCACTCTACTTTCTTGTAACCAAGTGTTAACTTGGAAAGCTGTAAGCCCTTAGGGCATTTGCTTTTGTTGTTAACATGTAATACTATTTGTAATAGAACTCTGTTGAATGGAAGGACGTGGATCTTTTATATATCATGGCATGTCAATATTGTTGGGTTTAATGTCATTATTTTGAGGGTGTGACAATGCATATCTGAGGTGTACTGCCCTTCTCAATTTGCCAGACAATTTGGACTTACTCAAGGGATACCAGTTCCTCTTTGCAGTCTCTCGAATGTCCATCTTACTGCCAGAGATTTGAGAATATCTAAATCCAGACTAGAGACGGCGATTCTCAAACTACTGAAAGAGTTGAATGAGTTCCAATTTGTCTCATTTCTTCCGTATGGCTCAGTCTTGAAAAGATTCAGGCGGTGGGCGTCAATATGGAAGTGCGCCTATCTGAACACCCCATGACTTCTTTGGTAGGATTGGGAGTGCCTTGAAGGCTAAGTCGGCGACATCGAGGACATCCCCCTCTTCATAAGGTTGTCACAACTAATCCTACAACTTCATCCCTCCGCTAGAGTTACTAGATTTGCCGAAGAAGGGTAAATACTTTTAGATTTCTCCTTTCCTTTCTTTTGAATCTTTTGTTCATTCCTTTTACGCTTTTGCTCTTGGTGCAGGCCCCCATCTGAAGAATCTCCCAAGAAAGTGAAACTTTAGGCATTCTCAAAAAGAAACAACAACAACAAAAACAAAAAAGGAAGCTAGTTCTCCCTCCTGAGGAATCCGAATCCTTGGGAGAAGAAGAGGTTTTGCAAGAGCCAGAAGTGCCCTTGCAGAGAACAAAGAGACAAAAGGTAGTTGCCTCCTTCGATACAATTAATCATCCTTCTTCGAGGCACCCACTATAGTAATGGAGAAAACACTTACCTCTGAAAAATCAAACCCAAATTGAAGAGAGAGAGGTTGAAAAAGAACCGAGTATCACCGCCAAGAAGGAAGAGAGAAAGAAGATGACTGCTTTCACGACTTGGTGGAAGATCCGATTCATGAAGCCATTGCCAAGGCGAGAACAGAACATTCTAAAGCAATAATCGTTTTGAGAGGGTGAAGAAAAGCAGCGAATAGCAGTTCGAGATGAAAAGGCTGCTTGCGATGCGTTAAAGAGAAAGCGTCGAAGACAACAAATTGTCGAACATTATTCTCTTCGTAGTTCTCCCGCCAGTATCATCATTTCCGAAACAAGTAATTTCTTTCATACTTCTGCTTTTTTTCCTTCATCAGCTTTAATATTGAATTTTGACAATCCTTTGTATTTCTTCCTCTTACAGCAACAGCTACTGCATTCATCTTTTCAGCTAGGCCTCCTTTGTCTTCAGTTGAAGTTGACCAGATGCAACATGTGAAAACTATCAAAACCATGCTCCCACTCTCCAAGCCTATATTCGGCACATTTTCTTTGAGTCCAAGCATCCCTGCATCTCTTTTCCTTGGCTTAGAGCCATTTCTTCCTTTTTTGGCCTTTGATCTACCTCAGTCTACTTTTTCTTCGAGCCTTGCTATTTCTCATTTCTCCACAGAAATTCCAACTGCTATTCCAATCCCGAGGGCAGTCGATTCTTCCACAGAGGGTGTTGGTGGTTCCCCAATTCATGGTTTATCATCTATGCCTACTTCCAGCCCCTCTTCACTTGACTCGTTGGTGGCTAAAACCATCGAAGCTGCCAAAGATGCTCCATCCATTTCTCCAATTCCTATGCAGTCCTCTGCGTTCTCTACCACATCACTTTCTATGCCTCTCATGTCTAGGGATGAGGTAGATATCTTCGAAGGAAGACTAGCTAGTCTCTTCGATATACCTTCTACCTCTCCATCACTTAGTACTGAAGCTGAGCCATTAATCTTGGTGACTTTCTTCGAAATTTTTGAGAGTCCTCCTTCTAGCAAACAAACTTCATGCACCTTCAATGAACTTAGACACATGTTTGGGCTATTTCCTTTTCGAGGCTCCCTTCGAGGCTCTACAAAGACCTATTATCGGGAATGGATTTCTTCGGTCTTTGTAATATTCCGAGCAATCAATATGAATGCCTCAAATCATCTATCATTTGCAGACTACTATTGACTTCTATATCAATATTTGTCATCTTAATCATCGCCAATGAAAAATTGGCCAGGGATCAGTGTTTTGTTTCTCGAGTGCATACCGAAATATCAGATCTCAAGGAACAACACTCTTCTGCCTCTCAGTTTCGAACTCAGCTGCTGGAGAAGAAGGCTCAACTTGAGGAGGAATTAGCTGCAGTAAATCAGGCCTTGGTTCGAACGGACACCAAATTGCAAATCACCAACCAAGAGCTGGCTGATCGAAAAGAAGACATGACTGCAGTTATTCACCTGTTTCCATCACTTAGTAGTAGAAATCAACTGTACAAAAACAATTGAAACATTGTAATGATTTTTGGGCCAATTTGTGGCACCATGTACTTGATTCTTTATGAAAAATCAGGCTCTTATCTATTATCTGAGTATCTTGTGTGTTTGTACATAATGTTTATTTTATTCCTTGTGTTTCCCAAATGGTTGGAAAATAAGGCTTCAAATATCTGCCATTAATCTTTTTGGGATGTACATAGCCATTTAAATTTCTTAAATAGTACGCTCCAAAAGGCAGAACTCTATAGATTTGATATGGTCCTTCCCAGTTAGGTGACCATTTGCCACACTTATGGCTTTTAATTCCTATTGGGAGTATTGTTTTCCATACCAAGTCACCTTCATCAAAGCCAATATGCTTGACTTTCTTGTTATAATTCTTGGCTGCTTTCTTTTTTTGGAAAAGTATGCTATTTAATGCCAAAATCCTGGCTTCATCTATGCCATCTAATTCCAAGCACATGCTTTGATGATATTGCTCAGATCTAACCGATCTTGGCATCTTACCTCAAAGACTTAACATTAATCTCCACAGCAACAACGCATCATGCCCGTATACTAAAGCATAAGGAGTGACTCACGTGCTTGACCTTGGGGGAAGTTACAGAAGCCCATAAAACATCCAACAATAGGTTATGCCAATCCCTAGGATTATTTTCCACCATCTTTTGTATTCCCTTTTTCAAGGACTTGTTGGATGACTCAGCTTGACCATTGGCTTGTGCATAATAAGGTGTGGAATTAATAAGGCTAATTCCAAATTCTGCCACAAAGGACTTCACCATTTTCCCATCGAACATTGTTCCATTATCAACTGTTATGGTCTGTGGGATACCAAATTTATGGATCAGATCTTTAATAAACCCAATGACCTCTGTCTGGTCCACAGCCTTATATGGTTTGGCTTCGACCCATTTAGTGAAGTAGTCAGTGGCGACCAGAATGAAACAATGATGCTTCGAAGAAGGTGGGTGTATCTTACCCATCATATCCATGGCCCATCCTCTAAATGGCCAAGGCTTCACTACTGCATGTAGGTCAGTTATGGGCACATGTCTTATTGTGCCATGTTTTTGGCATGCTGCGACCCTTTGCATATTCTATGCAATCTTTAAGAATAGTTGGCCAATAGTAGGAATGCCTTCGAAGCAACCATCTCATTTTTATACCAGGCTGATGAGCACCACAAATGCCTTCATGAACCTCAGCCATGGCTGTTAATGCTTCTTTTGGGCCTAAACATTCCAATAATAAGCCATCTCCCCCCCTTTTGTAGAGAGTATTACCATATATCATGTATTGCATAGACTACAATTTGACTTTTCTGCTGGCCTTCGAAGATGGACCAGCCAAGTACTGCATTATTGGATGCCTCCAATCCTGTTCTTGTAAGTCATTATGATTGACTTCCAAGATCACATTCCTTTTATTCAAAGGTTGTATTGATCTTTGATATGTTGTTTGGCTTATATCCCTTTGGGTATTATCTCTTCTCTTGAAGTTCGAAGCTTTTTGAGCTACATCATTAGCTCTATTGTTCAAGAATCTTGGAACATGGGTTACATTTGCTATTTGAAAATGAGAAAACAAATGTAATGCAACAACATAATATGGTAAGATGCTTATGCTTTGACACTTGAAAATTCCTTTTACTTGGTTAACCACCAATTGAGAATCCCCAAATATGTCAACTGCATGTACTTGTAATCCAATAAGGATTTCTAGTCCTACTATTAAGGCTTCATATTCAGCCTGGATATTGGAACAGCTAGCTTCATCCACTCTGAAACCATGTGTGGTTTATACCCCTTGTGGAGACTTAATTACAATACCAATACCAATTAATCCATTGGCCTTCGATCCATCGAACCACATTTGCCATGGTTCAACACTAACCATACTGAGTTCCATTACCTCTTGGCTCTCTGTTTGAGATGGATGATCTGCCAGAAAATTGGCTAATACTTGCCCTTTTACTGCCCTTTGAGGGACATATTCCAAATGAAATTCCGATAAGGCTAGTATCCACTTGCCAATTCTTCCCCTCAACATAGGTCTAGATAACATATATTTAACCAAATCCGTGGTTGCAATTACCAAGACAGTTGTAGGTAAAAGATAATATCTTAATTTCATTGCAGCAAAATACAAAGCAAGACACAGCTTTTCAACAGCTGAATATTTACATTCACAAGGATTTAAAAACCTACTAAGGTAATAAACAGCTTGCTCTTTGCCTTCATCGTTGTCTTGGGCTAAGAATGCTCTAATGAATCTTCTGCTGACTATGTACAACTTCAAGGGCTTATTCCTTTTGGTGGCATCAAGATCGGAGGGTTGGCCAAGTAGGCTTTGATACCCTCGAAAGCGGTTTGATGCTCTGCTGTCCACACAAACTCCTCTTCATCTTTCAAATTTTAACAAGGAAGAAAATACTTTAGTTTTCCTGCGGTGTTAGAAATAAACCTTGAAGAAAGTTAACTTCCAAGGAACCTTTGTAACTCTTTCTTACTTGATGGCGGCCTAGCTTCGATGATGGCTTTGGCTTTATTCTGATCAATCTGTATTCCTTTCTTGTGCACTACATAACCCAAGAAATTTCCAGATGACACACCAAAAGCACATTTAAGAGGGTTGAGTTTTAACTTGAACTTCCTCATTCTTTCGAAAGCTGCTTCTAAATGAAACAAATGCTTCTCCATGGACTGGGATTTCACCACTATGTCATCAATATAACATTCTAGATACCCTCCAATAAGATCATGAAAGATAGTGTTCATAGCCCTCTGATACGTAGCCCCAGCATTCTTCAGACCAAATGGCATCTTAACCCATTCGAAGGTGCCAATATTCCCAGGACATCTGAATGCTGTCTTGTGGATGTCTTCCTCTGCAATGCATATTTGATTATAACTAGAGTGGCCATCCATCATTGATAAAACTTGATGCCCCGCTAAACTGTCCACCAACAGATCCACTATAGGCATGGGGTACTCATCTTTAGGAGTTGCTAAATTTAAATTTCTGAAATCGATGCATACCCTCATTTTGCCATTTTTCTTAACTACAGGCACAATATTAGATAGCCATTCAACATACCTGGCTGTCCTAATAAAGTCTGCCTTAAGTAGTCTAAGAATTTCTTCCTTGACCTTCTGAATTACATCTGGACTCATCCTTCTTGGTTTCTGTTTGTATGGCTTGAAATTAGGCTTCAAAGGGAGCCTATGTTCCACCAATGATCTATCCAATCCTGGTAGTTCATTATAGGACCATGCAAAACAATCTTTATATTTCTTTAAAACAACCAATAACTGGTCTCTGTCCAGATCATTCAAACAAGTACTTATATAAGTGGGCTGCTGCACAGAACCTTCCCCCAAATTCACTTCTTCTAAGGGGTCCTGCGTCTGAGAATTCATTGAAGCTTTCTCTTTGGTTTCTTCAACCTTTGAAGCAACCTTTTCACCTTGTTCTGCTCCTAGGTTCTTTATCTCGATATCTCTGCCTTCTTCCTCATAGACAAAATCTGTCCATAAGGCGTTTTCTGTTGTTGCGCAGCCTACACTTATGACTCGAGTGTTAGAGGCACAGAGAGGTGACCTTGAGGTAGAATCCCTCAGAGAGAAGATCTCCAGTGGGAAAGTTGAGAAGGGTTTGACGGTGTATCCCGACTTGAGTGTGAGATACCGAGACCGTTTGTTTGTAACGGAGTCTTGCCGAGAGGAGGTACTCCGAGAGTTTCACCATTCGCGCCTTGCAGTGCATCCGGGAGGTACTAAGATGTATCAGGATTTGAGTCGCCAGTTTTGGTGGCGGGGCATGAAGAGAGATGTGGCAGTCTTCGTGTCTAAGTGCCTTACTTGTCAGCAAGTGAAGGCCGAGCATCAGAGGCCAGCGGGTTTGTTGCAACCCTTGCCTATTGCCGAGTGGAAGTGGGAGCATGTTACTATGGACTTCGTTGTGGGTCTTCCGAGGACTCAGCGGGGTAGTGATGCTATTTGGGCGGTTGTAGACCGGTTGAGTAAGTCGGCACACTTCATTCCTATGCGCGTGAGAGATTCGGTAGATCACCTTGCCGACTTGTATATTCGGGACATAGTGAGATTGCACGGGGTCCCAGTGACGATCGTCTCAGATAGAGATCCTCGTTTTACTGCTAGGTTGTGGCAGAGTTTGCAGAGTGCTTTGGGCACAAAGTTGACCTTTAGTACAGCTTATCACCCTCAGACTGACGGGCAGTCCGAGCGTACTATTCAGATCCTTGAGGATATGCTTCGGGGTTGTGTCCTTGACTTTAGTGGGACGTGGGAAAGGCACTTACCATTGGTGGAGTTTGCCTATAACAACAGTTATCAGTCTAGCATCGGTATGGCACCGTTTGAGGCCTTGTATGGCTGCCCTTGTAGGTCTCCAGTTTGTTGGGCCGAGGTGGGTGACACACCTTTGTTGGGTCCGGAGTTGGTGAGGGAGACGACGGAGAAAGTTGAACTTATCCGTAGGAGGCTTGTTGTAGCCCAGAGTCGTCAGAAATCTTATGCTGACCGTAGGAGGAGACCGTTGGTGTTTGAGATAGGCGATCATGTCTTTCTGAAGATATCGCCTAGACGGGGATTGATGAGGTTTGGGAAGAGAGGAAAGTTATCCCCTCGATTTATTGGTCCTTTTGAGATCCTTGAGAGGATTGGCGAGGTTGCTTACCGTTTAGCTTTGCCGCCACAGTTGTCCGGAGTTCATGACGTGTTTCATGTGAGTATGCTTGAGTATGAGCGGATCCATCACACGTGTTGGATTGGACCGATTTAGAGGTAGATGAGGATGCCTCGTATGAGGAGAGACCGGTGCGGGTCTTGGATAGGCGGGATCAAGTCCTGCGTGGCAAGACCATTTCTTTGGTTAAGGTTTTGTGGAAACATCACGGGGTGGAGGAAGCCACTTGGGAACATGAGTTGGAAGTCCGCGAGAAATATCCGGACTTGTTTGTTGATTTGTAATCATGTAATGAAAACTTGTAATTTTGTTGAACTTTAAGAACATTGTATGTGTCTTAAGTTGTGAAACATGGTATATGTTTTGATTTAAGGAAGTATTGTAAAGCTTGCCTTGATGTGAGAATTGATTATAATATTGCATGTGTTGGCTATATTATAGGACTGGAGATGTATCATGAAATTTTGTTATGATATGATTTGTGAAACCATGTACATTGAGAATGGTTGGAAGGTGGGACAAGAAATGCATGTTATAGATGCACTTGGAATATTTATATATGTGAAATGCCTCTTTAAATGAGATGGGTGACCGATGATAGGTCAAATTGTTAAATGTTATGTTATGACATTGTTTAAAATGGAGAAAAAGGCTTGCTTTTCAAAACTTGTTTTTAATTTCGGGGACGAAATTCTTTAAGGGGGGGAAGTTATAGCGATCCCGGGTTTTACCCCTTGTTGTATAGTGATCCGGACTTGTGTCCGTGGATGTTGGTAGTGGGTTGTTGTCTTGTTTACATCCTTTCATACATTGTATTTGAGTTATAGGATGTGTTGGGCAGGTTTGTTTCAGGTTGGTTGTGTTTGGGAGCCAAGGGTTGCTGCCCAGAATTTTTGTTCTTCGCTCGAGCGAGGAGTTGGTCGCTCGAGCGAGATTTGAGTTTTGTGTCTGGTGGGTCGAGCCAGAGTGGCTTCGCTCGAGCGAGCGATCAAGGTCTGTCGACTCAACACCATGATTTCTGGCTCGAGCGAGCTTTTCGCCGAGCGATCTGTTCGATCTTCGCCGGCGAGCAGTTTGTCTCTCGAGCGTGCGTCTAGGTGGAGTCCTGAAGGATCGGGCTCCTGCCTCGAGCGAGCTTTTCTTCGCTCGAGCGAGCTTCTGGGTTATTGGCTCGAGCGAGACATTCTTGGCTCGAGCTAGGTTTTCAGGTTCCGTCGCTCGAGCGACCAAGTCTTCGCTCGAGCGAGCCTATTTATATCAGATCGCAGCAGCGATCTAAACTTCACTTTTTCCAAAGTTTTATATCTTCAAACCCTAAATTTGAGAGCCTCTCTCTCTAGACTTACCTTCTCTCTAAGAAATCATCTCCCTAGAGTGTGTATCTACCCTAAGTGCTTTGTTAAAAAGGTAGAGGGTGACTTGGGCTTCGATCTAATCTGAAAATATTTGATTTTGGAGCAAGTTGGGTGTTGGGTCTTCATCTCCTTTGAGCTCAAAACTTTGAGGTAGGGATATCCTACTCCTCTTTATGGATTCTGTCTTTTAATTTTGACATTTTGATGTATTGGGGGTAGTTGTGTAATTTTGAGAAAGTTTGGGGCTTTTATGCAATTTTATAAAAGTTTAGGGTTTTATTTTAAATAAACCAATATGTGTGTTTAGTACATAGAATTGAGATTAATGTGGACTCATTGATGAAAATGGAACCTTTGAGGTTGAATGTTAATTATGAAAAATGCTATAATTATATTGTTTAATTAATTGGGATAATTAATTGTGGAATTGGGACGTTGATTATATATCCATTGTGCATTTACTTTCTGTATAGAAATAACTGCTTTGGGCTATCGGTAGAGGATAGTCGTGTTTGTTGTAGACAATGCATGATGATTAGGTAAACTGAAACTAATCTGCGGAAAGTGTCATGGAACTTGACGATTTGTAGAATACGTTATTTGTATTGATTAATTGTATATAGAACCAATGTGTTTATATGCATTATGTGTAGAGGAGGAGATGGGGGATGTACTCCGCGGTTTAGGGGAAGATGGGGGATGTACCTCTAAACCGGATAGTGTTGGGAGAAGATAGGGGATGAACTCCGGAGACACAGCTCATATGCTTGTCTTGAAAAGAAATATAGATACAGCCCATGTGCTTGTCTTGGAAATGTGAAGTAGCTTATATGCTTATCAGTGGTTGTATAGATATAACTAATATGTTTATCTATGTTGAAATGGAAAGAAAGGAAATATAGACTTGAATGTCTTGGAATTGTAGTAAACTGTGAAAGAATGTAAAAGTGTTGACCAATGTATCAACTGTTAATCTTTTAAGCGTTATTCATGATTGGTTTAGTATATTTCTACTGGGCTGTGGCTCACCCTTTATGGGGATATCATTTTCAGGTACCGGTAGCATGCCACCTCCAAGGACTTAGCTTGGGAGGCTAGTGGCGGATGGACTTTTTGACTTCTATTTACTTTTGATGTGTTACATGTAACTTCAAGCCAAGGGCTTTACGTGTATTGAGCTAGAGCTCTCTTGATTGTAACCAAGTGTTAACTTGGGAAGTTGTAAGCCTTTAAGGCACTCGCTTTTATTGTTTACATGTAATACTTTTGTACAGAACAGTTCAGTTAAATAGAAGAAGGTGGACTTTTATTATGTTGATGCATGTTTAATTGATGGGTTTATTGTCATTATTTTGAGGGCGTTACACACGCCCCAAATTTTATTATTCAGATAACATTACCAATATTCATTAATTAAGTTCATTTACAAATGACAATTCATCCTTGGATGAAATGTTGAATAATTAAATATACATATTCCCTCTCATGACACAATAAAGACATTTACATATGAATAAAAGGAATGCCCTGAGGCTTACAACAAAAGAGAGGACACTGCACTTTACAAAAAATAGCACTCAGCCAAACAAACAAATGAAATAGTACAATCCATCACTACATTACACTTATGAAATAGTAAAACCCATTGTTTAATCTTCAAATCCAAAAAGCATTCCCTGTACACATGTACAGGCAGGGGGTAAGCAACCACTAACTCACCAAACAATCCCATATTAAAACATTAGAAGATATGCGGGTACCAAAATACTCATACATATACGTGAAATCATATCATGTCAAAACCATATGATTTTATTATATAATCTCTTAAATCCAATTTATTTAATTAACCACAGCAAGTTAATTTAAATAAATAAACATTTTTCAATACCAACAGGACATCATTTTCATTTCATTCAATTATCTCATTATCAATTGAATCAAATAATTAAACAATTCATTAAATCCATTTTATTCATGAGATGAATGCATATGTCATGTCATGCTCAAAATATTTTTCTCATCTTTTGAAAATCTTATGCACAATACGAATTTGAAAACACATTAATCCAACAATTTCAATAAAATTTCAAGATAGTAAATACGACTCAGGTAATCTGTATCGATCCTAGTTTCGATCCTTCTTTTATGTTTTCCCACTTCGACTGGGCCGATCGGGGGTCGATGGGGCAGCGCCCTTTGGCGGGTCCAATGGCAGCGCCCTGGCGGGGGTCGAGGGGGCAGCGCCCCTCAAAACAAAAATGCAAAACGCATTCGAAGTTGCTTGTCCGCTCGATCGGTCTGGAGTGTGGGAGAGGGCCGCACGTGTGGGGAATGAGGTCGCATGAGCAGAAAACAAGGTAGGGAGCTGAAGCACACTGCTAAAAAGGCAGGTGTGGCTAGAGGTGTGGGAAGTTAGGTAGATCCGGAATTTTTTTTCCTTTTCTTCTCTCTTTAGGTTGATTGAATGTCACTTTATATATATATATATATATATCTCACTAAAAATATTTCCTCTCCCTTCTCTCTACATTTCCTACCAAAAACCTCACAAGATCTTTGATTTCTCCAAATCCATTGGGATTTAGATCCAAGTCCTTCATCAAAGTTGGTTATCTAGACGAGGGCTACGTTGTGTGCGGTGGAGATCGAGTTTAGGCATTGTTGATTTTGGGGTTTCAACTCGTTTCTTCTTCAAACTTGAGGTAGGGAATTTCTACACTCTAATATGGTTTTTAGCTTAGTTATTTGCTATTATGTATAGATGATGAAATTTGGTTGTGGTTTGGACAAATCTAGGATTTGGGTGTGAAATGAAAAGAGGGGTTTTGATGAACATGAGGTAAATGAGTATGAGGCTTGGATATATGATCATATTGTGCCAAAATAGATGATTTTGGTGTTTGGGTTGATATTTGAAAAGAGGGAGATTTTGCCTTAATTTTGATTAAATTATTATTTTGTATAAATAATGGGGATAAACATTGAAAATGTGAAATTGGAAGGTTGTGATTATAAATGGTGATTTTGGATATGTATTATAAGTTTTGAATAAAATATTTGTTTTGAGATTGAACATCTCTTCAGAAATTATTGTATTGGGCTATCGGTGGAGGATAGCCATGATTGTAGTAGAAATTGCATGAGGATTAGGTGATTTAATGCTAATTTATTGTTGGTGTCATTGAATATGACCATGTTTATAAATACATTGTATATGTATGTTTATTGGGAGAAGAAAGGGGATGTACTCCGTATGTGACCATGTTTATAAATACATTGTATATGTATGTTTATTGGGAGAAGAAAGGAGATGTACTCCATATATGATTATGCTTATAAATACATTGCTTATGTATATTTGTTTGGGAGGAGAAAGGAGATGGACTCCATGTAAAGCAAGCTAGCCAGAGTGTCCTGGGTGAAAGACCCGAAATTATATATATATATATACATACATGGGTGCCGATTCCCGCGGACAAAATTTCCGTAAAATGGTAGATTTGAAGTGATTATGTGTGTTTGCATAATTGGGAATCATTGAGTTGTAGTTTCATTTTGGTTGTTGAAAGATAATGAACTTAACTCATGAATTGAGTAGTATATATATGAATTGGAAATGAATTGATGGAAAATAGAATGAGATTGGCCTAGTGGCATATAGATACGTAGGCCTTGTAGATACGGCCATATCGGTATTGTTTATGCATGTGGTATTTATACCTTTGCTAAACTTCATATATTGTGTTAGATTATCTCTATTGGGTTGTTGGCTCACCCTATACAGGAATATCATTTTTCAGGTGCAGGTGAGATGTTTCCTCCAAGGCAATAGCATGGATGGACTTTCAGGAAGCAAGAGCTTCTTATTTATGCTTTATGTGTGTATGTTTGCTATTTGTAAAGCCAATGGCTTAAGATGTAATGAACGAGACTCAATTTGCGTAATAAAGCAATGACTTGGAAAGATGTAAGCCTAAATGGCATTTAACTGGTTGTGAAATAGTGAACTCTGATGTATGAAAGTATGTTGTTTCTCATATTTATTCCGCATATGAGTTATCCTTATTGTAATATTTTGGGGGCGTTACATAATCCCTAGGCTGGTGTCTGCAAGTAGACTATACAAGTACTACCAATTTGTCATTTTTACCAGTATTAACTGGAAGGCTCGACATCCGTAATCTGTCATTTTTACCAGTATTAATTGGAAGGCTCGACACCTATCATCTACACCACCTTTCAAGACTTACCACCGTATTTATCCCAAAGTCATTTCATGAAAACTTGTTTCCCAACATTCCTTTCTCATTGCAAAGTTTTCAAATCAAATTTCAAAGCTCATCATTATCAAATGAATTGATATGCCAATGCAATGATTAATAATACAATGCAATTTTTCTTTCACTTTCAATACCTCCACACAATATTCCCATTGTGATCAAAATTCTCATTTCTCATTTCAATATAATTTTTCAAGATAAATATAAATACTTTTATTCTAATTCATCCATGGGACAACAAAATTCCCACACTTAGAGTAATCTCAACCATTTAGTCACATCAGGACTATATCAACATTTTGAACAACAATTTTCAAAACTTCAACAATTCTCATATTCCATGAAAACTATCATTTTTATGTAAACAAATAAACAATTTAAATTTCAAAAAAATTCCGATACATACAATCTGTTCCACATCTCATCAAATATGAACCATTACACTAATTTCCATATCACAATCACGTCCGGTAATCTCCCAAGATCTATTTCTAACCGTGTCAGTTTTATTCCACCAGAGACATTAAAAAAAATAATACCGTTAATGTCCAAGAAAACATCATTTTCTTTCCAAACTCATTCTCCAAGCATTATTCAACTATGACATATTATTTTGATCAAAAGCTCCAAAAGTTAAACATAATTCCTTTATTTTCTTTGAAAATGCTCTTTTGGTCGCAAACCGGTAAAAATTTCAAAGCCGGTCGAGTCGAAGTCTGTTTTTGTTCAAATTTAAAACATAGCTCTTTCATAACCTTACAAACATATTCCAAGTTTACACTTTCATAATTTGGGCATCAACTCTTTATTTTTCTCAAAATTTCTCTTTTAAGCAAAAAAATTACAAAATTTTCAAAAATTTTAATTAAATTATATACAACTCTAAGCTCCCTATAATCAAGTAAAAGTGCATAAAGAAGTGTAGGAAAAATCCCTACTTAAGCATTTACTCCATATTCCTCAACATTAATTTATTTTTCTCAAAAATAAATTCCAAATCAAAGATAAAATTTTTTTTTAACTTTATATTGCTCAAAATAAATCATCTAATCATAATATGATGTAGATACAATTCATACAACTATTAAATTTTATTTTTGGATTTCTTTGCAAAATTATCAACACAAAATGATTTTTCCAAACCAATCTCAAAATGCTAACATTCTTAATATTTCAACATAATTTTTCTTCCAAAAATTACCAAACAAAAATCTGAATATATATATATATATGCAATACCTCTTATAATGATATATTTTTTCAAAATAATCCTAACATAGCTTTAATGTAATAATATGAAGAAAGTCTCTACCTCAAATAATGAAGAAGAATAGATCTTGAAGACAAACATCGCCCGATCATGAATCTGTGATCACCATTACGAAGATCACGACGAGCTCTCCGACTTTCATTTACAACACTTTTGCAAAATCTCACTCTAACGACTCCCAATCTAAGCTCAAAGATTGAGCATCAATGGAGGAAAAAATGAGAGAGAGAGAGAGAGAGAGAGAGAGAGAGAGAGAGAGAGAGAGACGTTGTGAGAGAGAGGGAGAGAGAGAGCACTCAGTTCTCTGCTAATTCCAACCAAAACAAAAGAAAAGAAAATCTAAGGAAAATAAAGAAGGGACAAGAGAGAGGATGAGGGACATAGGGACAACCCCACATGGGTTCACTTCCCTAAAATGTTTTTTTTTTCAAAAAAATACAATATAATTTTGTAATAATATCTCAAAATTTTATAATATAAATTATAAAATGATATAATTTTTCTCATCACAAAATATAACATTTTTGTACACCACAAAATATAATATTTTGTTCACTACGAAATATACATATTTTCATTCTTTATAAAATATATAATTTTTCATCATATGGTACACACCATAAAATTAACTATCAAATATTTATTATAATCCTATATAATAAATAATAACAACTCCCAAGGTGATTACTACCAATCACATAATTAAAAAGGACTAAACAGTTAAACATGAGTCATTAAACAAACTCAATATAAATTAAATCTAAGTCATGGGTCTTGAATTAAATTCTCACCCATAAGCCAAACATGGCCCAATTATATATCAAAATAGATCTAACAAATTTATCTCAAGTCATGATTCGAACACCTAAAACTCAATTTCAAATTCTGCTATAAATTAAACTGAACACCAATTAGTCCGTGAATTTTCATAAAATAAATACTCATCATTTAATTCTGAAATTTTTATCCAACATGCTAGACTTATATGAGAACAACATATAAAACTTTCATAATTTTCTGAGATCAAGAACTATTTTAAAAAAATACAAAACCGAACTGTTTTCGCACATAATTTACACAGCAATCAAATTCAAAAATTTGTTCAATTAAATTATGCACTGACTATTTAAAAAAAAAGATTTCTGGGTCATTACATAGAAGTCACTTGCTTTACCTTGCAAACTAGAAGCCTGTATAATTCTTATTGGATGTATGGTTACAGAGTCACAATTGGATATTTTTTAATCCAGCAGGAAAGTAAGTCTCCGTTTGGTAAGACTTTCTAATTATGATTTGAGTGTAGAAAATTTGTTTGGTTATGATTTTTGAATAGAGTGTTGAATTGAGTTTTAAATTGAGTTTTGAAAGTTTGATTTGACATGTGAAGTAAGAAAATTTGTTTGGTTATGAGTTTTGGAAAGAGTTTTCAAAACTTAATTCAAATTGTTATAACTCATAACAAAACACACTACTTTCACACTATTGAAAATTTTGATCAACACTCACAACCAAACTCTTTTTAAAATTGAATTAAAAAAATTTATTATTAACAGAAAATAACATTAATCAATTTTTTAATTGAAAATACTACAAAGGAAACAATTTTTTTTTTCAAAATAAATATTCAAAAAATTTAAATCATAAATATTTAAATAATTTAAATAATCTAAAAAATTTAATAAGTAAAAAATTAAAATAAATATTCAAAAAATTTAAATCGTAAAAATTTAAATATTCAAAAAATTTAAATAATTTAAAATTTTAATATTTTAAATTTGAAAACAGCTCTACACTCAAATCGTAACCAAACACATAAAATAAAACTCAATTAAGAAATTATTTTTAAAACTTATAACCAAACACAAAATTCGAAACTCCATATTACTTTCACACCTCTACACTCAAATCGTAACTAAATACATAATAGAAAAAATATATATATATTTAAAAATATTTTTATAAAATAGAGTTTGAATTTATTTTTATAAAATATTTAAAAAATTAAAATCGTAATATTTAAAAATATTCAAAAAATTAAAAAATTTAAAAAATCCTAACATATTTAAATATTAAAATATTTAAAATCTTAACAAAATTAAAATATTTTTAAAATATTTAAATATTTAAAATATTTAAAAAATTAAAATATTGATTTGAATTGAGTTTTGAAAAGAGTTTTGAATTATGTGTTTGGTTATGAGTTTTGAATAGAAATGATTATGCTTTGAATTGAGTTTTGAGAAATGGGTATAGAATTATGATTTGAGAGCTTAAAACAAACACAACACTCAAATCAATGGGTGAAACTATAATTTGAGAGGCTTGCCAAACGGAGCCTCTTTATGACAATAGTATTAGTCTTTTAGTATAAAATTCTTAGTGAATATAGATATGGGTGTACGAGTGTGAAAGAGCGTTAGCTTCATATTCGGTTTTCTTTATTTACGAAATTATATTAATTTATGGGATTTCAATTCTTGAATGTTGATAGTATTTAATAAGCAGTTGAATGGAAGGAGAGGCATCTCCGACATTTTCTATTTCCAATTGGATTTATCGAAGAGACCAACTGGTGTCTCGGTTTACTGGTAACATTTTTCCCCAACGCCTCATCTTAATTCCTCTGCTTTTATCAGCATAGGTAAGGGAAATAAGCCCAACTTTTCAGGGTATATACCATGTCCATATGCGTTATGGCGTTTTTGTTGATATTAGGGAACGGTGGTGCTATATGCACCAATTATTGTACACACTAATGTACTAACTAGTGTTATGATATCATTAATGACCACATTTATTATACAAGTTACAAATATCCAAAATCATAAAAATGATGTCACATCATCTATTAGTACACTAGTGTGTATATTAATTGGTACATATAGCATTATTCATTAGGGAAAGATCCATGCAATTTGAAATATGATAAATGAAGGAAGGTTTCTCGTAATAAATGGTTCCCTTCCATGTAAGAGAAGAGACTTCTCTCCAATCTGAGGTAACAACCCAAGTTTGCAAGTGTGCCTACCATCCAAGGGTGGTGGAGACAGTAGTGAGAAACTCCTACTTGGCATTAACATCCGCAGAAGGTCTAGTTATCTAGATGATCCCCATTGAAATTAACATCTCTTATTAAATATTTGGCATGAGAAGATGATTTGTTTAGCAGCATAAACTGAGTCTGTTAATGTACACGGAAAAGAAGCCGAACCATCTTTTTAATGCTTGTTTAAATGTCAGTGTTTTACTTTTCCAGTGAATAATCTCATTTCTGTCTTTGGTGCTGATTTTGTGTCCCACCAGCATTATGCTTCTCGTCGCAGATTCATATTCTTTGGAAGCCTTGTAGAACAATGGCACATATGAATTCTTTTTCTGTTTATATTTTGTTCAGATTCTTTTTGTTTGCGCATTGGATTAATACATTGCAATTGCAGGAAGCTATAGTTCAACCCTCATTTCTCGTAATAGCAATTCACCCAAGACCTGTTGTTTGGGAACTGTTCGTGTCAATGTGTATGAATCGAGTGTGGAACAATTAATTGTTCAAGAATATCTTTGCTTCAAAGAACTTGTGGATGGGGAGTGAGGAACCTCTCTTGAAATTGTTTAATGATTATGAATTTGTTGATTCCCTTGTTTGATGTGACATACTTGATAAATGACCAGAATCTCATAGATAATTGCTGCCTTTTTTACATATTTAATTTCTCACAAGTTTAATTAAAATTTGGATTTTGGAACCTTGTCTAGGTACAATGGAAATTATGTGCTTGAACTTGATTTTGAGTTGTTCAATACAACAGTTCCTAGACTAACTCAGTCATCTTCCATTGGCAATGTGGTTCAATTTCTCTATCGTCACCTATCGTCAATTATCTTCCATAATAAAGAAAGTTTGGAGCCTTTGCTTCATTTTCTTCGCACATAATGGCCATGTAAGTCTTCTTAACTTTTGGCATTGACATTATGATCTTTGCTCCCCATTCAGAAAATGAATAATAATAATAATAATAATAATAATAATAATAATAATAATAATAATAATAATAATAATAATAACACAAGAGGTTTGTAATTTGCATGAGGAGACTTAAGATAATTTTTATTTTACTAATGTGTTTTACAGGTGATGATGCTAACTAATGGGATACATACAATATCTGGACTCCAGTTTGTTGTGTCTAGGAGGTAGAAAACAATCACGCACAAGCACACAAGCAAAAACACACAAAGAATTACGTCGTTCGGCAAATTGCCTACGTCCATGGGCAGCGGATTTCACTATATTTTGAACAAAGAATTACACACTCTATAATTCTCTCTCCCTGCTCTATATTCTCTCTTCAACTCACCACATTGACCCTCTCCCATTCACTAGCCATTTATAGATGAAATGGAGGGCCAAAGTCTTCAACAAGCAACCACAACATTTATGGCAACCACCACCAACATTTATGGCAGCCATCAATCAGCATTTATGGTAGCCATCAATCAGCAGCCATCATTGAAAATCTAAGCCAATCTTCAACAAATCTCCACCTTAGCGAGGATTCTCTATCCAACATAATGATCGATCAACACTGCCATGCACCCGAAGGTGCTCAGTTCCAAGAGATGTTGACCAAGTCCAAACAGTGTTGGAACTTGATCCCAGAAACCACTTTTTTGAGCATATCAGCTGGATTATCTGCAGTGCTAATCTTTTGAAGTAGAATATCCCCTTCATTCACAATTTCTCGGATGAAATGGAAACAGACATCAATGTGCTTGGTGCGGGAATGATGAACTTGGTTCTTTGCCAAACAAATGGCACTCTAACTATCGCAGTACACCTCAACGTGCTTCTAAACAATACCCAAGTCCTTAATCAACCCATGTACCCAAGTCCTCAATCAACCCATGTAGCCAAATAGCTTCCTTAAAGGCTTCTGTCACTGCCATGTACTCTACCTCTGTAGTAGACAAAGCTACTATTGACTGAAGTGTTGACCTCCAACTCACCGGCCCTTTAGCAAGTGTAAATAAATACTCTGTTGTTGACCGGCGTTTGTCTAAGTCACCAGCATAATCTGAGTCCACATATCCAACCAGATTTTGTTCAAGTCTATGATCTCTCTCAAGCTTCAAACCCATATTAACTATGCCCTGCAAATACCTTAAGATCCATTTCACCTTGCCGCTGACCTTTTCCGGATCATGCATATACCTGTTTACCATACTCACAGCATGTGAGATGCCAGGCTTTGTACAAACCATAGCATACATTAATGCACCAACTGCATTTGCATATGGAACCTGTGCCATATGCTTTCGTTCTTCTTCTGTGCATGGAGACATCGAAGCACTAAGCTTGAAATGAGGGGCCAATGGTGTACTCACAGCTTTTGTTTTCCCATTTGGACCAAATCTATCTAACACTTTTTTCAGATACTGGATTTGTGTCAGACAAACCGTGCCTTTCTTTCTATCTCTTTTGATCTCCATGCCAAGAATTTTCTTTGCTTTGCCAAGATCCTTCATTTTGAACTCTCCTGCCAACTGTGCCTTGAGTTTATCAATCTCCACCTTCCTCTTAGATGCAATCAGCACATCATCTATATATAAAAGCAAATAGATGAAGGAACCATCGGAAAGCTTACGAAAATATACACAATGATCATACTGGCTTCTTGTGTATTTCTTTTTCGTCATAAACCGATCAAATCGCTTGTACCACTGTTTTGGGGATTGCTTCAACCCGTACAACGATTTGTTCAGCTTACATGCCCAATTCTCTTTTCTAGCAACTTTGAAACCATCTAGCTGGGACATGTATATCTCCTCTTCAAGATCTCCTTGTAAGAAGGCAGTTTTGACATCGAGTTGGGTGAGCTTGAGATCAAACTGTGCAACCAAAACTAGCAAGATACGAATAGATGTGTGCTTCACAATAGGTGAGAATACCTCATTGTAGTCTATTCCTTCCTTCCGGGCATAGCCTTTAGCTACCAATCTAGCTTTGAATCCGATATTGTCTTTGCCTGGGATGCCTTCCTTCTTGGTTTAAACCCACTTACAGCCAATTGCTTTCTTGCCTTTTGGAAGTTGCACCAACTCCCAAGTCTGGTTCTTGTGAAGTGACCCGATCTCTTTATCCACAGCCTCCTTCCATTTGACACTTTCAGCATTCTGCATTGCTTCTTTGAAAGTGCAAGGAACATTGTCTTTAATGATTGGAAGTGCATAGGCCACCATATCAGTCATCCAACTGGGTTGCTTAGTAACTCTTTTTCCTTTTCTGATTGCAATGGGTTCTGACTGTTGTGGCGCCTCTGGATCTTCATTTTCATCTGAACTCTCTTCAGAATCTTCTTCAGAGCTGTCAACTGAAACTTCTTCAGGATGGTTGACTGGCTAAATAGTCTTTGCTAGAGTCTCAAACTCCACCTGCACTGACTTCTTCAATGCTTCCTGATTCTCTTGAGGATTTGGTTGCTTCAGCATTGTGGACTCATCAAACGTAACATCTCTTCTAGTGACAACTTTCTTTGATTCCAGGCACCAGAGTCTATATCCTTTGACACCATCACTAAAGCCCAAGAAGATAGCTTTCTTGGCTCTAGGATCCAACTTAGATTCTATAACATGAAAATAAACTGGACATCCAAAGATATGTAGCTGATCATAATCAGTAGCTGGCACTCCTGACCATACCTCCATGGGAGTCTTGTCATCAAGTGCTACAGTAGGTGGTCGGTTAACAAGATGACGAGCATAGTTCAATGCCTCGCCCCAAAATGCCTTGATCAATCCAGAATGTGACAGCATACACTGGACTTTCTCTACCAAAGTGCAGTTCATGCGTTCTGCAACTCCATTTTGATGTGGTGTTCTAGGAACTGTGAAATGTCTCACTATCCCTTCATTCTGGCAAACCTCAAAGAAGGGATCTAATGTGTATTTCCCGCCATTGTTAGATCTGAGCTTCTTGTTCTTTCTGCCTGTTTGGATCTCAATCATTTTCTTCAATGTAAGAAAGATATCTAATACCTCATCTTTATGCTTCATTGTGTAAACCCAAACTCTCATTGAAAAATCATCAACGAATGACACAAAGTAGTGTTTACCTCCCAAAGAAGCATTCTTGGAAGGACCCCACACATCGGTGTGAACGTAGTCTAGAATCCCTTTGGTACGATGAATAACAGTACCAAACTTGATTCTTGTTTGCTTGCCTAGTACACAATGCTCGCAGAACTCAAGTTTCCCTGTTTTGGCGCCTTTCAACAGGCCTTGCTTTACTAACCCTTGTAAAGCCTTTTCTCCAGTATGCCCTAAACGCATATGCCAAAGTCTGGAAGTGTCTGATGCATCATCCTTTGAGCTGGTGGAGACAGCCACTCTCCTTGTGACTGTAAAGCCGTCTAGAAATTATAAATTTCCCTTTCGAGTACCCTTCCTTGCAACAAATGCTCCTCGAACAACTTTGAGGACTCCACCTTCCACAGTTACTCTGTAACCTTTGGAGTCTAAAACTCCCACTGAGATGAGGTTCTTCATCAAATCTGGTACGTACCGAACACTTCGAGAATTCTGATTGTTCTATCATGCATCTTCAGTTGAATTGTTCCAATCCCCTTTGTTCTGCAAGCTTGGTCGTTGCCCATCAACATAACTCCTCCATCGAACTCTCGTAAGCTCGAGAACCACTGCTTGTTAGGACACATGTGGTAGGAACATCCGGAATCTAGAATCCATTCATCAGACTGGCTATATGATAAAACTATGAAGGCTGATCCTTCACCATTATCTCCATCTCGTGCAACGTTCACCTTTTCCTCTTTCTTATTTTTATTGGGACAATCTTTTGCCCAATGCCCTTTCTATCAACAAGCAACACACTCGTCTTTTGCAAGACATCTTCTATCTGATGATTTCCCTTTGGATTTTGAGCAAGACTTTCCTCGCCCTGTATATCTTCTGGTAATTGTCCTGCCTCTGACTGTGAATGCTGAGTCCCTGTTTGCAGACTTATCTTTCCTTCTGAACTCATTATTTACCAAGGCGTTTGAAACATCAACATACTTGATCTTTTCTTTACCATACAGTAAGTGGTGGTGAGATGATCATATGTGTCAAGCAAGGAATTCAATGGTAATAGTGCTTTATCTTCATCATCAATGTAATCATCCAAGTTTTTCAAATCGGTAAGAATTTTGTTGAAATTGTTTAGGTGTTTGTTCATCGAAATACCTTTCTTATAGTCGAAACGAAACAACCTCTTCTTCAAGTAGAGCCGGTTCTCAATGCTCTTTGTCATGAACTTGTCTTCTAGCGCCTTCCAATGGTCCTTCGCAATATCATATTCTGTGAAGGCATACTTCTCCTCTTTTGCAAGGCAAAGTCGGATGGAACTGCAGGCCAGGAGATTCACTTTCTCTCATTCTATCCCGTCCAGGTTATCTAGTTTGTCTCCCAGAGTGAAGTGCAGGTTCATCTGGACAAGCATATCTTTAACTTCGCATCTCCACATGCCGAAGTTGCTGTTTCCATCAAACTTTTCTACCTCAAACTTAGCATAGGACACCGGGGTCCAATGCCTAGAGTTGCTTGTAGTCACTGGATTACTTGTGGACTCGATTGATCTCGTCTCTGTAGATTTTGCCATTGAGACTGCTCAATAATCTCCACCACAAACAATAACAGACGCTTGAAAAGCCTGAAACATAGCAAATTCTAAACTCCCAAAAACTTCACTGAAAATTCAGGTTCGAATCTCAAAAAAAAGAATTCGCGGTTGTGTCCGGAATGGTTGATTTAGCTAGGAAAGCACTTGTCTCCACCTCTCTAGAGGCCTCAATGAAATTTCTCCAAATCCAGGGATCAAATTACAATTTTCCAAAAATCCAGGGACCTTACTGTAATTAATAGAAGTTCCAAGGATGAAATTGAAATTTCAACAAGGTCGGGGCTCAAATGTAATTTCCCAAACTTTCAGGGACTGAAATGCAATTTCTCAAACTATTATGGACTGAAATATAATTTCTCAAACTTTTAGGGCCTCTCTGCAATTTCAAAAATTTCAGTTGACTGGGTTGACGACGTAGTAGATGTGCTGACGTGGCTCTGACGTGGCAGTTGAGCTGGCTGTGACGTGTCTCGACACGTGACAATGACTAGGCAGCCACGTGGTCCAGACGTGGCAGTGATTGGGCTGATGCGTGGCGCTTTGCAAAAATGATTTGCAATATTGGTGCTCTAAGGATTTGAACCTTGGCCGAAGGAGTGCAATGCTTAACCTTAACCACTTGGACAGAGCTCATCTTGGTGTTGGTTTTCCCTTCAAATATATATTTGAAATATATATTTTTGCTGCACAAAGTCGTCTTCTACCTCTTGCTACGCGTGGGTCTTCTGGTTAAGAGTTGACTTTACGTGCTACACTTTCACCAGCACGTGTGGATCACCTAGAAGTCCGTTTTGGCCATTCTTTCTGGGTCTGGACTCCTCTCGTCGAGACGGACCTCCTGGTATATTCAGAAGTTGATTTCGACAACTTCAAAATTTTCAATTTACAAAAAACAGAGTTGCGGATGCTCTGTTTTGGCACAACGATGCTCTGATACCAATTTGTTGTGCCTAGGAGGCAAAAAACAATCACACACAAGCACACAAGCAAGAACACACAAAGAATTACGTGGTTCGACAAATCGCCTACGTCCACGGGCAACGGATTTCGCTAAATTTTGAACAAAGAATTACACACTCTATAATTCTCTTTCTCTGCTCTGTATTCTCTCTTCAACTCACCACACGGACCCTCTCCCATTCACTAACCATTTATAGATGAAATGGAGGGCCAAAGTCTTCAACAAGCAACCACCAACATTTATGGCAACCACCACCAACATTTATGGCAACCATCAATCAGCAGCCATCGTTGAACATCTGAGCCAATCTTCAACACAGTTTGCTTTGGCAAGGGCAGAGGAATATCTTTCCCACCAAATGAAACATACTCTCAGTTTGAATATGTATGAGTGACAATCTCTCAAGACAACTCTTCTTGCTTAAATAGAAATAAGCCTCAAAATATAGAGCTTCCTCCTTTTCAAGAGAGGCAAAGTTGCTAGATAAACTTGGGGAGAGGAGGGTGTTGGATTTTGACAAAGGAGATCAATTGAGTAATTTTTTTTACATTATATTTCATTCAATCGAAAGCCTATTATTAATTATAGATTTTATGATTGATGATAATGAGAAAGGAAGGGAGTTGAGTATGATAACAATTGGTGACCAAATGATAGCCTATAGTTTGAAGACAAAACAGTGTCGTTACATTCTTTTTCTTTTCTTTTCATTCTTTTTATTTTTATTTTCAGTTCATTATTTCAAATTTTTTTTCCTCTCTAGGCCACTTCTTCTTAAGTATGGCCTTGATAAATAGGTTAGATTAGATCAACCATTTAACACTTAAGTACTGGCTTTATTGCAATGGAAGGACTGGGTTTATTTCAGTCATGGAAATGGCATAGTTTCTTAAATCATATTTGTAGATAGCATAATTTTGATTGCTCTCTTTAATTTGTCATATTTGGATGGAAAGTCCTGTTATATGTATGCAGAAGAAGTTGTTGGACCAACGAAGGTTGGCCTGAGTTGAAGGAGCTCTGGTCGCTTAAGCAAGTGGTCTCAGGTTCGAGTCCTTGTCGATGCAGCAAACCTTCTTGGGAGAGGTCCCCGCCTTGGCGCCTGACCATACCTCGAAGGATTAGTCCGGGGTGAAGCCTGGGGATACCTTGGGAAACAAAAAAAAAAGTTGTTGTTGGAATCCTCATTGTCAATTGTGGTCTATTTTTGTTCTGTTTTGTATACTAATTTGTTTGTATGGACTTTTCTATGCTTGATATTTTGTTATTCAATCATATAGCTTGATTACCTTGTCTGGAGCGAAAACAACAGAAGCATCCAATATCATGAGCTGAGATTTTATCCTAAACGAACCTTCTTTGTTTTCATACATTCTACAATTTTCAGATTTTCATTTGTAACTTATTTTCATTTTTGGTCTAATTTTTTTCCCTATTAGTTCTAACAAAGACTGAGCAAAGGAATGAATTAAGGAGCTTCGGAGCTAATTACTATGGTTGCCTAAATCCTTGATTTCTATTTTCAAGTATGCCCTTCAATCTAATAGTTACATATTTATTCCCAAATTTTCTTTCTTCATTCACCAAAATTTTCATTCTAGGGCCTCATGTCATTTCCTTCTCTATTCCCTATATATCTCGTCACATCTGTTCATATATATATATATATATATATGGATTATTCATGGTTATTTCCAAGTGTATGGATTTTGTTCATTTTTGTTTTTAATCATTTTATTGGGTATATTTTTTTGGAAGTTAAAATAAATTATAGGCAGACTATTTGGCATTGAAAAGATTCAACTCCTAAAAAAGTTGTTCTAATTTAATCATAGTGACATGATAGATTATCTCACAATTTTTGGATTTGTTACAATTCAACCATCCCCACCTTCGTGGTTGATCCTCTCCTTTTTGATAGTATCATTGAGATATTTTTTTTGTGCTATTTCCCAATTTACAGAATGTATAAAATGAACACTAGAAGATGGTAAATATGGGCCCTGGGGTGGGAAAGTAAATGGATATGGCATGTAGAGGATTATGGTTGAAAAATTCATATCTAATTCATGAAGAACTATGTTTTCCCGTTTTCTTTTCTTATTTTTTTAATGTTATTTTTGATATGTTGGCAGAAGGAATAATATGATTTTGTCCAAATTTTTGTTGTTGTAATGAATTTTTTTTTATTTATTTTTATTTGTGTGTTGCTACACAAAAAAATAAAATAAAATAAAATAAAAGATTAAAAATTAAAAATAATCTATATTGTAATTATTTTATAATTATCCCATTGAATTATAATTTTCACAATTATTAATTGCTCTAATTTTAAATTCCCACGTAATGGAAAGCCCAAACCACAATCAAAGGACCCTCAAAAAATAATTCAACTAGTTACCAAACAATAGAAAAAAGAGAATGATGTTTAATTATTAATTGGACAAATCTACATTGCAGTTAACTAAATTATTCATTGAAAATGATATGATAGATAAATTTGATTATATAAGCTTAGTTGGTAATTTTGTTGTTAAAAATGTAAGAAAAGTAACATTTAAGTGATATTTTGTTGTATTTAGATTAATTTGGATTGATTAATGGCTTTATGTTTCATTTGGTATTTTTTTTTTTTCCCTTTGTTGTATATTGAGTCTTGCTAAGCCATGAAATAACAAAATCAAATTATTTTATTTTATTTTTATCTTTTTGAGTTCTTATAATGATTTGCTAAGATCTTAATCTATGTAAGCAAATTATGGTGATCATATTCAAACAATCTCTGTGTGGGTACTAATAAATAAATAAATAATAATTATGAGTAATTCCAATTACATTGGCTTAGCACCCGTAAATGTTCAAAGCAGGTTCTGTTGAATAATCCAAAATTTTTAATCGATGACATTGCAGTCAAGAAGATTAAAATTTGCAAAGCTAAAAGGGTTGGATTGTGCATCACCCCAAGCATAAACAATAGTATTTGAGTCTTAATAAAAGTTTTGCAAAGCACATGCAATTATATATATATAAAAGGACAAGGGGTGGTCAATTTTACAATATTAATTCATGCCAAAATGAAATTTTAAAAGTACCAAATTTGTGTTCTCCTTCTAGGAACCTCCAGGGCCCCCATATAGTACCAGATGCCCAAAAAGAGCCCCCCGGTATCCTTCATCTTTCACTTCATACAGGTATTTATTGTTTGTAAACTCGTATGTTTGAGGATTTATATCCCCTCCACTTGGACTCTTAAGTGCAATATTCCTGCAGTGTGCATCATATCTTGTGTCCTCAATTAGAAAATGGCCTCCCCCCATTGCAGGTTTCGGGGTGCCCGGTGGACTAAATACCTCTCCTCCCCATTCAGCACGTGAAGCTAAGTTTGCTAATCCGCCACCAAGTATTCTCTTTGGCCAAAATCCGAGATTGGTATTCGCAACTCCAAGCCACCAGTTTCCATTAGCTAGGTCCTATATATTTTTACATGGATATCAAAATTGAATAATTGAACAGAAGAACGCAAATTCTATTTCTTTACCACTAATTACTTAATTATGATTTTTGTTTCATAATTATTGGTGTAATAATTATTTGACACAATGGTAGCATGACTTGGGAACTTGTTTCATAATTAAAAGTTTTCAAATGTAACCTGAAAGATGTAGATTTTTATCCCAACCGTTGTTCCTCCACGTATAGAGACCTCTTCAATTACTTGACCAAGAGGTATTGCTGTGTTCACAATCACAAATCCAGGACAATTTGTATTGAAACAATGAGATTGACCTGCCTGTTTGGTAGACAAACATATACAAATATATTGTAAGAGTTACTAAGAAAATATAGTCAATCAAGTAATATGCAATAAAAAGCAATGATACTTACATTCGTATATATGAATAGTCGAGGACGTGCGTCACCAAACAGAGATGGATCCACCTGAGACAAACCAAAAACATAATAACAACAAATGCTTTTGTCTATGTAAAGCTAGTTTTTACTTGTGAAAATTGTTTCTAAAATAAGTAAGTTAAATTTACAAGAAGCAAGAAGATAAACTTACCCTCCACCCGACTTGTAAGCTATCAGGCCCATTTTGAATCATCATGCGCCCTGCACTATATTGTTTACCCACGACTTCTGGTTGGTGTACACTAAGCACCGCTGACGCTCCACTGTATTTGTTTGGACCATCTATCGTCTCAACTATGGCATACTGGGTAATAAAAGTCCAAAACATATGTGTTACTTTTATATTTTCCCTTACTGTGAGAATCTGAACATGTCCATATTGTTTGGAGAAAACCAAAGGCCAATTCGAAATACCCAAATCTAGCACAAAATAGCATAAGTAATTTCTCCTCTTTGTGTGAATCTATTAGGGAACAATTTGAATAGAGCAGAATATATATATATATATATATAATCTGAAAATAATAAATCTAAAAATCACACAACAAGGGAAGAGCAGTTTGCCAATCAACAAAAAAAAAAAAAAGGCAAAAGCAATTTTTACGTGGAATAATGGGTGCACAAGAGTTCTCTCTAGTTAGAACTAGAGGCAAACAATCAAGAACAACTACAAATAAGTTTTCTTGGCAACCAAAGAACTAGTTACAAAATTTAGGAAAGATCTCACAAAAAAAAAGGGTACTGTTCACGAGGCAGAAAACCAAATTCAGAATGCTCCAAATCTAATCTCCACTGTTCAAATTTCAGCTCAATTAGATGATCGAACTGTTTGATCAAAGCTGGACAGAGTTTATCAAAAACCAAACAAAAAACATTATCCATTTGCTTTAATTTTAGAATTCTAATTTGAGTGTAGAGTTATGTTTTGAATTTTGAGTTTTTGAATCATGATTTGAAAAGAAAAAATTTATTTAGTTATGAGTTTTAAAAATAGTTTTGGGATGATTTGTAATTTTTTTTTTTTTTGATTGATTGATGTAAAAAATGTGAGACAATGTGAGAGGTGAGATGTGAGATGAGAGATGAGAGATGAGAGAGAAAAAGTGATTGATTAATTGATTGATCAATAATAAAAGAAAAGAAAAGCGAGGAGTTTGAAAGTAATTTTGAGTTGTATTTTAAAAATATGTTTGGTTAACAAGTTGCATTTAAATCATGATTTAATAACAGAGTTGAGTTTTGAAAAGTAAACCAAACGCTACCATAATCTCTCCATGTGGGCTTGAGACTTGCATGGGCTTTACCAAATATTTGGGTCATCCTCTACATACAAGGGAAACCCAACCCAACAAACATATATATATATATATATATACGCTCGTACTTTTTTTTTGTTGATTTTTCCCCCCTCTTTTCATTCAAAAAAGGCATTGTGCCCTAACTATATGATTTAATGTTTAGTGTTTTTGGTTGTGCAGATTCAAGCCATGTAAACAATCACATCTGCAAGTAAAATTATTATCAAAAGTTTGCCTAAAACTTTCAACAAGATGAGGCTAAACATATAGCTTCAAAAAATGAGGACTAAAATCAATTTATAGGATCAAAAAATGTGGTTACAGTGTTTTATGTGTGTGTTCAGCTCATTCAATAAGGTGATTCATACAAACAAATAAAACCAAATATAGAAAACAAGCAATAGTGCAAAACTAATATTGTGAAGCTATATAATCTTGATTGACAAGGATAACTTACATCAGCACCACCGGTGTCATCTGCAGGAGTCATTATTTTTGAAGCAAGTTTCTCTCTAATGAGATCTTCTTTAGTAGTTCTTCTAATTGGAACTGTTCCAACCGGGCAACCCCCGCCCTTTAGTCCTATATGTAGAGGTTTGCTAACATTTGAGGAAACTTGATGTCTTGATCTCTTAGGTAATGAAGTGGGCTTCATCTGCAATTCAACTCAATTCGAAAAAGGTAAAGGAGACTTGCACATAAATTGATCACATAATGGATTACAGAAAACTCACAAGAGTTGGATTCTACTGTTGGGTACGTGCATGTCTTGTTTTCTATGAGCCTCATACAGTTATTAGTGTTGGGTGTGTGTATCAAATTTTGTAAGATCCATACTGTATTTTGGGTTAGGTTGTGAAATCAAGAGTTCACTAGTAATTCAATGTGTAGGGTTTTATTAATTGTATGGGACTAACATTTCTATGGTTTGCCTGTAAATATGAATCTTCGCTACACTCTCCTCTCTGTTATTGATGCTTGTCCCAAAATCTATTTTATGTATTGGATTTGATCAATACAATTATTCCCTTCACCAATAAAAAAGAAGTATTGTAGAGGTGTGAGATTGAGAAGGTTTGTAAAGATGTAGGGGATATGAAAAAATTCTGGGGACAATGAGAGTGAGTAAGTAAGCATGTGTAGCTTCTAGAATCAGTAAATCTTAAGTAGGGAAATGGGTAGAGTTTCAAGACTTCGGTATTGGTGTCGGATTTTAAAGGTTTTTGGTATTATTGTTGTACTCGCTATGCTTCATAGTATATTTCTCTTTTGTATGCAAATCTTTGTGATTTTAATCTTTAGTGTGTACATATGGATGTGCAATAATCCCAGCACCTATTGTGCGAACTACAGTGTACTGTGATTTATTTTGTGCTTATAGAACGTTGAATAAATAATTAAGTAGCCTTCAATTATGTGTTGGAGATAAGAGGATGTATGGAGACAAACCTGAAAATGAAAAGTATGGTTCTTCAGTAAAGGATGATCAAATGCAGGTTGCTTGTAGAAATCCACGCAATCATATATATCTCCATAATTATTCTGTAAATGTTACAATCTTTCTGTTAATTTTTATATACAAATGTTCAATTCATGAAAGGTTGTTCACAATTTTGTGCAAAAATAATAATACCATATTCTGTATTCTCAAGTTTAGAACGTCAAATTAGATGGTTGCAATTCAAGACATCCATGATATTAGGCCTAAGATGCCTATTAATCTTTGCCATTTGATTTTCATAGAAAATTTAAGTGGACAATATTGGAATTGAATGTTCTCAAAACTAGTCTCAGGACATCCTAGGAAACCAGCTCAACTTAAATTTTTATTTATTATATTTGAGACAATAGTTTGTTGATAGATACGTGTCAACAACTTTATGTTCCGATTTATCCTTTATATGGTGATTATTAAGTTCCATAAGAGGTAGATACAAAATAAGACATTAAGTATGGGATATGATTGATTATTGAGCTCTATAAGGTGATAAGACACCAAATGAGAGATTAAGAAGGGTCTGCATTAGTAAAAACACCAAAATATTCTCCCATTATGGTCATTACATTACGTATGTATGTCTAGTGTGGTATGGGATATGATAAGATTTGACCAATTTCTCAATCCAGGAACATTTCAAACTGGGACACAATATGCAATTGATAATATCAACATCAATTATGGCAAGTTTATTAATCAAATATAATTTACTCCCTTGAAATAAACATAGCAAAATTGAACTAAGACTGTGTTTGGATGTTAGATTTATATATGAATTTGAAAAGGGAAATAGAAAACATAAGTGAAAAATGAATCAAATATAATTATACTTTACCTAACTATTCCATTTTTCTATCTAAATTCGTGATCCAAACGCAGTCTAAATGTTTCTAATAATAGTTGAGAATAAATACTTGTATAGTCTTGACTGCTGGCTTGTTGAGATGCTTAAGTCGCTCCTCCAACTCCAAATCTTCTTCTTTAGTTAAACTCCTCCAGTCTCCTTCAATTCCATTGTGTCCCACAAGGTGAGAGCATACACAGAGAAATAATACAATAGCATGTACGTCCATGGGATGATCTGGAAAATAATAAAAAAGCATAGTCAGTGATCAAAAATCACAACAATCATGCCATAATTATTTAAGGCAATTAATGAAATTACAATCGTACTATATCTATACACATAAGGTTCACATATTTTATTTTTGAACAAAATATATTAATAGTCCTTAAAGTATGTGTTTATTGTCATTTTGGTTCTTCAATTTTTAATTTTGTCAATTTCATTATTGAAATTTCAATTTGAGTCAATTTGTTCCAATTCATTATTGAAGTTGGGCTTGATAGATTGGTTGTAAATAACTCTCTTATATATTGACCCCAAAAAAAAAACCCTTAAAATTATAATAATTAAATTTATTTCCAATGAAGTAATTTATTTAAGAATTAATGAATTAAAAACTAATCTCTTGCATTACTCCAATTTAATTTTAGTTGAAAACTGAAAATATCAATTTGACTGGATTGATGGCTAACCATTGGATTTTTTATGGAGAAAATTATACAATGAGGTGACAAATTTCTAATATAGGAAAATTCATTTTAAATTAGATAGTCTTATCAAAGTAACTTATTATTTTAAAATGTCATTGTCATATTATTTTAATTAAATTATTTATGTAAAATTTATTTTTGTAAATCGATTTCTTAAATTTATTTTAATAAGAGTGCAAGAGAGAATTATTATTTATTTATTTTTGATAACTTCTCACTGTTTACAAACAAATGGTCCAATTAAAGTATAGACTGACCCAAAAAATTGTTTGGGGCAAGGAGATTTTGAACTTAAGAACATAGAGAGAGCACATCCCATTTCCCCTGCCTTGACTACCATGCCAACTCCTTAGATAGTGTTTCATTCATTGGAATGATTAAAGTGGAATGAAATTATCATTCCATCAAAATATTCATTCATTTGTTTAATTAAATTAAAAAAATAATAACAAACTCATTATAAATAGAATTACCTTTCACAATTTTAAATAAATAGTCATTCCATATGAAAGACTATGGAATTATAAAAAGAATTACCTTTCACAATTTTAAATAAATAGTCATTCCATATGAAAGACTATGGAATTACAATTCATTTTAATCAACCAAAAATAGAGCATAATGGTTAGCAATATTATTCTATTAGGAAGAGATTAAGAAAGACATGTCAAACTGCTAAACCAAAGTTAACCAAATAACAATGAAAATGAACAAACAAATTAAACAGGAAATATTGAGTAAATTTACAAATGCACATACAAAAATCAAGGCATAATTTGTTTCAAGTAATGATTGTCATATAAAAAAAAATGCAAGTGATTATTTGTAAGTAATTGAAGGAAAATACAATAAATTTTTATTTTTTATTTTTTTGGGTTTAGTAAAAATGGATTTAAATATACTAATTTTACAACTATTAAGCATGAATTAACACCGTTTTCTGTTAAAAAAGTATACTTGTAGGGAGAGATGTTGTGAAATTCAGCTTTGCTTGACTAACATTTATTTAATTTTTCACTCTCTAATTTGGAATTCAGACTAAAACATCTTTACATTTGAAGGAAGTTATAGAAATTTCTAATTAAAATTAACAAATTATTAACTAGGAAAAAATATAATGCCATAAATCATGAACAAATACCTGAAAGACAATAGAATTCTGTCACAAGAATGATTTTGAGACCTCAATACACATGGGAATGGGAATGGGAATGAGAATGGGAATGGGAATGTGTGTGGTTCAAATATATATACTAGTAAAAGAAGCCGATGTCTAGCAATGCCCATTATTATTATGGTTAATGCTAAAAAAACGTCTCTGGGGTATTTGATTAGCAATGCCCATTATTATTGTGGTTAATGCTAATAAATGTCTCTGGGGTATTTGATAAGATGTTGTTAAGAAAAATATTATAGGTCTTAAATTTTCTACCAAACAAATGACTAAATGTCTTCTATGGACCCCACAATCATGTGAGAATCCACCATCATGTGAGATATTTGGTCACTTGTTTGGTAAAAAAATTGATATCCTTAGCATTACCCATGTGTTAAATAGGGAATTGGAGTACCTATTGTGCATCAAGCATGCGAGCGCTATTGTGCATGCTTTGAGGCTCACTCTGAATCTTATATTGATAATCCGAACTGTTTATTTTTTAGTGTATACCATGAAGAACATATCTATAAATAATCAAGTTGATTTGACAACAGTAACTCTTTTATCAAAACACATTTGTATTGATAAAAATGAATAGTCAATGTTATTTTAAATATAATATTGAATATAAATATCTTTCGATTTAAGGGTTATCGTTAACCAATTAACTTATTTTTTATAAGTATATTGTACACGATATAATCTTAAAAATAAATACTTTCAATCATTAAAATAAGAATCGGAGTGAGTCTCACCGCCAGCACAACAGTGCCAGTAGTGTTTGACATATACAATAGGCACCCTAATTTTTTTTTTCTTTATTTTTTATCAGGACAATAGGCACCCTAATTTTTCTTGATTTTAGTAAATATTTTCTTGATTTTTCTTGATTTTAGTAAATACTTTCTTGATTTTTATCAGGACAATAGGCACAATAGGCACCCTAATAAATACTTTCTTGATTTTTCTTGATTTTACAATTCTATTTTATTAAATAGGATAGTATTGATTTTTCTTGATTTTAGTAACGGTCTAATGTTAAATTATTAATGCATATTTAATATTATATTAAATTTTCTTGAAATTAGTAATTTTCTATTTTTAATCTATTAATTAAGGGTAAATTACACTCCGTAGTCATGTGATTATTAAATTATTATTTTTATCGAAAAAGATTTATACAGTTGAGTAATAAAAGGAAGATATTGACAATTGACTAAAAGTGTAAGAGTTGACTGTCACAATTTCATGTGTAGAGATTAAAGTGAGATTTAATATAAAATACAGGAGTGCAAAGTGTAATTTATTCATTAATTAAATTAGATGCATGTAATAATTTTGTATTTTTAACCTATTATATAAAATTGAACAAATACCAAGAATCATGAAATAAAGTATTATTGGTTGCTGCTTATCACGTGCCCGAGAAGCACTTGGTAATTGTGAAATAATCACAATTTTTTAGTAATTTTTTTTACTAAATAATTCATCTATAATGATTTGACAAGGGAGTTGGGCTTTATAATATTTGATTTGTAACAAATCAAAATTGACACATATGATACTATATTATTGTGAGTATAAATTTTTTTTTTAGTCACTCTTAAACATTTTCTTTTACCAAAATAATCTATTCCCGACGGATCAATAATACACCATATCTGATGTTCAAATGCACCATCGAATGCAAGTTAAATGCATCCTTTAATCTTTGTACGTTATGCCTATTGGAAAACAGATCTTGGGATTTGAATATTTGTTTTATAATATTGTTATTGCTTGCAGGCTGCCCAGTGTAACGTTGAAGTAAGTGAAAACGCATTTATATTGTTAACAAGCAAATGCAAACCTAATTTGTTGAACTTATCAACTTGTGTTGTTGTTTCATGGAGTGGATTAGGGTGGTTTTAATATGGAATTTTTGAATTCTCTTTGAAAGGTTATAGTTGATCAATTATGGATTAATTTTTGTTAACTGTTAGTAAATTTGTTTGATTGAAGTTCTTCATTAGAACATGATTCAATGTAATGCCCATTTTTATTTTTATTTTTGGGTGAGATATATTGAAACTAGACAAATAAATCATTAGGAATGTATTATAGTAGCTATGGTAGCATCAAAAGGTTTCATGAAACCATTTTTTGAAAAAAAAAAAAAAAACCAAATTTATCACAATTTATTTTTGTAAACTGAAATTAATAATACCAGAAAAAAATTGTTTTGTAGAAACAATCACAGTTTTTTGAAGGTAAGATTACGGTTAAAAAAACTATGATAAATTATAACCATAAACAATCCTACCTTCAAAGATCATACTTAGTGAGGGAGAAAAGGTTGAGATTGTTTATGAAAGATCATGATTAACCGTTATCTTTCAGTGTTTTTATAGTAGTGATAGGAGAGAAAGATTTAAGATTTCGTTAATTGTACAACAGACAGATTAGCATGTAGATCAATATCCAAGCCCATTGTGCGAAAAAGTGAGGCTAGAATTGAAAATTTAGGCTGTGTTTGGTGCAGTGTTCTAACTATAATTCTACCCCTTCACATGAACCCTCTATTTGGATACAACTTTTAAAAATTAATTCCACACCTACGTTTGAAAACTCGTCTACCCAGTCATATCCGTGGACGTCTCCCCAGAGGTTCGGCCGGTTGACCGGATCAGTATTTTTTTTTGCACCTGTTATTTTTATATTTTAAATAAAAAATATTTTCGGAATTTTTTAAAATTTTTTTGTGTTTTGAATAAAATTTTGGATTGTGTCTTTGGTTATGAATTGTAAGTTTTTGAATCAAATATCATGTCACATCGAAAATTTCAAACTCAATTCAAAACTATTTTTAAAACTCATAACCAAACAAATTTTCCACACTCAAATCATAATTCCAAAACTCACAAACTCAAAATACAACTTTATTCTCAAATTATAATTTTAAAACTCTACCAAACGCTACCTAAAAGTTTCTTAAACTCGTACGATTTGGCTTAGATTGGACCTCTTTCAGATTTTTATGACTTTTGTGGTTAGCTCTAGTTTAGACTTTTATTAAGTTGAGAAAGGGCTTAAAATAATCTTCTTATGGTGTTTGTTTCAGCTTTTCAAAGCTAATTTATGACTTTTAGCTTTGAAAAAGTTATTTTGGACTGTTTGGTTAAACTTATTTCAAACAGTTTCTGATTCTAACAGCTTATTTTAACTCAAAAAAGCTGATTCTGAGAAGTTGCTCACCCCTTGCTTCTGATTATCAGCTTCTGCTGTGGACATGTTAATTTATGGTTATACTCCTATATTTTTTTTTTTTTTTTTTAAAAAAAATAGAAAAAGATCCAAATGGACTATAGATTATTATTATTATTATTTATGAGAAATGTAGAAAAGTAGTAAATAATAAAAAATAAAAATTAATTGAAAAAGCTATTTCACAGCTTATTTAACAAACATTACTCAACAACTTAAATCTATAATTCAACAGTTACACCAAACAGATTAACAACTTCTGATTAAAATCATAATCTATAATTTGTTAAGTTATAATCTATAAGTTGTTTTAACAGTTACACCAAATGGGGCCATAATCTTGCAAACCCTCTTCTGCTTATATTTCTGTCATGCCATCATTCTTATTTGAACATTAAATTTGGGGGTAATTACAACCAAAAAATAAAAAATAAAAAAATTCCAACATTTAATTCTTATAATAAAATAAATCTTGAACTTTTAATTTTGTCAATTTAAAATGCAATCTTTTAATTTATTTTTCAATCTAGACCATTAGTTTACTTATATTAAGTAAAATCGACGGGAAAAATATATTTTAGTTTTTAAACTCAATATAGGTATACTTAAAATGTCTAAAATACCTTTTGTAGTTGAATATAATGATTAAAATACTATTTTTTAATTAGTTTTACTGAACAAAAATAGACAAATAATTTAGATTGAAAACAAATTAAAAGTATAGGATTTAAATTACCGAAATAAAAAAATTCAAGATTTATTTTATTATAAGAGTGAAGCCTTGGGATTTTTTATTTTTTTTTATTTTTTTTTATAATTATTACCGCATAAATTTTTTTTCCTTGTTTTTTCAAGAACAAAGATTGTTTCCTGGAAATTGATTTTTCAAAGCTATCACTTTTTTTTTTTTTAATATTTAAATGCTATGAAATTCATATTTCATTATTTTTAATATGACCAACTAATACATTATTTTTATTAACAGAATAAACAAAATTATAACTGATTAATTCATTTTTTCGTTCTTTGCATGGGCTAAGTAATCATTTTCTAGTGCTTCTTTTAAAATCTCAAGTTCAAAACTTCTTAAGTGTAAATAATTTTTTCGGGTCAATCTATACGGGCTTTATCTTGACTTTAATTGGGACCCTGCTAGTGGTCTCCTAAATTAGTTAGTCCAATGAACCAAATATAGAGTTTTGTTTTTTTTTTTTAAAGAAAAAAAAAATCATTTCGCAACAATTTTGACCTAGGCTCTAAAATGAATTTGAGGTGGGTAAAGAAAGAAAGCCTCGGGAGCTTTTCAGCAATATTGGTAGTTTTTTCGAAAGTATATAATTTCAACTATAAAAGTAACGTAAATGAAGATGAAACTCTTGTATCTCTATAAAAAATAAAAATAAAAATAGAGTGATGCTATTTCTCCTTATTTTGGTCATTGTGTTTAAGTTTGTCCATCTGGGCAAAGTAGAAAAACGCTTGAACTTTTGATCCAACAAAATTGAGACTTTGATTTAAGAAGTGAGTGTCCAATTAAATATAAATTAAGAAATAAGAGTGAGGATAAGTTAAAAAAAATTTGAAGTCAGTGGTAGTGAGGGGTGGAGCAGTGCATGTACAGAGTTGTTAAAAAAAAAAGGGACAATTACCTGCTTTATTTTCTGGCGAATGTTGCAATGCAATTTTACTGAGATTTTAGATTGTTTTTTTGGGTTTTGATTATGATGATTTGAAACTGCCACTTCTTAAGCGAAATTGGGAGGCAATTTTGTGGGTTTTCATGATTTCTTTAAGATTTTCTATGGTTTTCCTGGTTTTGATTTTGCTGTTGATTGGTTCCGATTGGGAGACATACGATGATCGTGATGAAGAGGAAGAGATGTTAAGGAAGGTTTGAAGAGAGTGGGCTGAGATCGAGGAGGAGTTTGAAGGAGGTGAGCCAGGTGATGAAGAACGCGGTAACGGAGCTGGTGAAGACAGAGGAGAGTGAAGAGAGAGCATACTGGGAGGGCAAAGAAATAGAGAGAGCGGCTGTGACTGAGGGATTGTTTGGAAAGTGTTAGATTAGTATATTTTTTAACTTTTTATGGAAAAATGTGAAATATGGATTGGGTTTGAAGTAGTATGGTGGATGTAACGCCCCCAAAATAATAACAGAAAACCCATCCATTCATACATACATTGCTACAAGGGATAAACATCTTTACATGTTAATCAACAGAATTAAACGCCCCATGGGCTTACATCTTTCCAAACTAACACTTGGTTACAAACAGAAGAGTACTAACTCAAATACATGAAAAGCCCTTGGCTTGAAATTACATGTAATTAAAACAAAATACAGTCAAAACCACAATCATCTGCCTGCCTCTAGCCTCTCAAGCGATATCCTTGGAGGTGGCATGCTCACAGACTGAAAATGGTGTCCCATATAGGGTGAGCCACACCAAAGAGAAATACACTAAACCAACTATGAACAATGCCTAAAACATTAGCAATCAACAGATGGCCTACACTTATACATTCCGAGACAACACTTACATTCCTTTATCATTTCAAGACAACCCACTTAAGTACCAATTCACCTTCCATTTCTTTTCAACAAGAGTTTGAAAACACGCTCGATATCTGGCCAAAACCTTTTAGCGTTATATCACTAACACATAAACCACTTTCATTCTTTACTTATGACACACATGTTGGTGTTGTATCAACTTAACATAGAAACATTTTCTATACTTCACAATTGATAACGATATACATTTTAGTGCTATATCAAATCAATCCATACACTTCATACTTCCCAAAACAATAATGATATACATTTTAGTGCTATATCATATCAACAAACAACACTTCAACACATCTCCATGGAAAAGCATATGAGCTATTTCCAATATTTTTCAATGGCCTAGAGGTACATCCCCATCTTCCCTAGCCATCGATTAACGGTTTAGAGGTACATCCCTATCTTCCCTAAACCGTGGAGTACATCCCCTATCTCCTCCATGGGCAAGCATATAAGCTACATCCAATATTTTTCAATGGCCTAGAGGTACATCCCCCATCTTCCCCTAGCCATCAGATTAACCGGTTTAGAGGTACATCCCCTATCTTCCCCTAAACCGTGGAGTACATCCCCTATCTCCTCCCATACACAAACACAAACAATGCATATAAACACATAACCACATACGCATTCAATCAATACATAAAGTTAATGTATTCGATCACTCGTCATACTCTATGACATTTCCACTCGATTAGGTTTAGTTTGCCTAATCAGCATGCATTGTCTACAACAATCAACACTACCCTCCACCGGTAGCCAAAGCAGTTATTTCTAAACAGGAAATAAATGCACAAATGGATAATATAACCATATTTCAATCAGGTGAGTAATACACGATTCAACTACACCCTTTACCCCGTACATTCTCAATTTCCACATACTCAATCAAATTCCTCATTCTCTTTAATTAATTATATACATTAATTAATTAAACCAATTAGGGCAAATTACCATAATTCACAAAACAACCCTAAGGCTCCATTTTCATTTACAATCCGTCATTTATTCCCTTTCCTATGCCAAACATGCATACAGGCTCATTTCTAAACAAAACCCCAACTTCTGTAAAATTGCACAAAAGGCCCCAAAGTTTCTCAAAAATTACGCAACAACCCCCAACATATCCAAATGCTAAAATTTAAAGACAAAGACCATAAGGAGGAGTAGGATATCCCTACCTCGAAATTCGAGTCCAAACGGAGATGAAGACCAAAACCCAAAGTGCTCCAAATCCCAACTTTTTCAGATTAAAATGAAGATCTCACCACCCTCTATCTTATTAACAAAGGACTTAGGTTAGATCCACACTAGAGAGAGATGAAATCCTAGAGAGAATATATGTTTAGAGAGAGAGGAATTTGCTAAGGTTCCAAAATGAAAGAAGAAGAAAAAGTGAAGTTCTCCCCGCTGCTGCCTACTGATATACACCAGGCTCGCTCGAGCGAAGACCCGGTCGCCCGAGCGACCAGACACAGAAAACACCCAACACCGCCTCAAAAGCTCCCCTCGCCCGAGCCAAGAAATCCTCGCTCGAGCCAACCATCGACCAGGCTCGCTCGGCGAAGAAAAGCTCGCCGAGCCAGAATGCAAGCCTTCAGTTGCAATCGCAACTAGACGACGCCGGCGACGGACAGCTCGCTCGAGCGAAGAAACAAAGCTCTCAGGTCTGACTTAGACGCAGTCGCTCGCTCGAGCGACGCCACCCTGGCTCGACCCACCAGACACAAGAAACCACGCTCGCTCGAGCGACCAACTCCTCGCTCGAGCGAAGGAGCAAAATTCTGGGCACCAACACTTAGCTCCAAACACAACCAAGCCAAAACGAACCCGCCCAACACGTCCTATAACCCAAATACAAAGTCTAAAAGGACGCAACCAAGGTTCAAACAACCTCTAACACCCACGGACATAAGTCCGAATCACTGTACACCAAGGGGTAAACCCGGGATCGCTATAGTGGAGAGGTGATGTAACTTAAATAAGATGATTGTGACCTAAATAGGATAATGTGCTAAAATAGCATGTGTTATTTTAACACAGACCAAACAACTGCTAAGTAATTTTGAGGGGATTGTAGTTAGGACTGTGCGTGGTGTGGTTTGGGCTATTTGAGAGTAAATTACAAATTAAATGGTAGATTGACGGATTGACAAATCACGATTTATGCGATTTTGTGTGGATTTTTAACCAATTATCAAACATTTACATAATATATAACACTAATTTGCATAATATTTTTTTATATTTTATAATTTTACATAATATTTTTCATATATATAAGTATTAATTTGTAACAAATTTCACATCTTAAGTCTCTCTCATACTCATTTTTACGTTGATATTTTATTGGAAATTAAAAAATATATATGTATTAACTATAGTGGAGCGGAGCAATTTAGAAGGTGGATCATAAATTTTAAAATTTAATTCACGATTAGCGAATAAAGCGGTGTGAATTGCTACGGATCGGTGCGATTTTAGCGTATTGAGCGGTATTTTACACAATCGTGGTTGTAGTAGATATTATACATAGGCATGCATGGGTTGTAGAGTGCATAGAGATGATGTATGTATGCATACATATTGAGTTGTTTTGGGAAGTAAGTTAAAAATTGACTTTTTAACTTTTTTTTTAAAAACTTTTTTTAAAAAAAAAAAAACGTGTAAAAATGTAGAGATGTGATGTGACTCAAAAAAAAAAAATTAAAAAAAAAGGTCAAAAAATTAACTTTTACCCCAATTGTGTGTTTTTTTTTCTTTTTTTGAATAAATGTTGATTTTGTGGTTCAACTTGGATTTTAATAATAATAATAATGTTATTATTAATATTACTTATTTTTATTTATTGATTCTATTTTTTTAATTTTATTTTACACATATATATATATATATTTTGTGATACTATCCCTAGTTGTTGTTGATAATCTATAATTTCTTGAGATATTTTATCAACTATTTTTGTTGTAAATTCTATATCTTTAGCAACACCAATATTTAGTAGAATTTGTAAAAAAATTACGATGTTGTTGACAGTTTATGATCAATACTAGTACTTGATTACGATTTAGTGACTGATCTAGGATATAGAAATGATGATAAACACTCATAAAAAAGGAATAAAAACTTATAATTTCTTATAATTTTAAGTTGTTTTGATTTTAGGGCCACTATGCTTCCAAAAGAAGAATAACATCTAAAGATTTTGATAGTTATTGTAGGGCTTTGGCGTTAGCAAGCTTTCCGTTTACAAAGGTGGCTAACCTCAACCTTTCCTTCCTTAGATCAGGCTCAACACAAGTTTGAGAGTAAAATTACAAATTGAATGGCGGATTGATAGATTAGTGGATTGGCAAATCGCAATTTAGGCGGATTGGTGGATTAAAGAATATTCTAACCAATTATCAAACATTTGCATAACATATAACACCAATTTGTATAATATATTTTTATATATATAACCCAAACTAATTTTACATAATATGTTTCATATATATAAGTACTAATTTGTAACAAATTTTACATCTTAAATCTCTCTCATATTCATTTTTACTTTGATATTTCATTGGAAGTTAAAAATATATATGTATTAATTATAGCGAAGCGAAGCGGTTTAGAAGGCGGACCGTAAATTTTAAAATTTAATCTGTGATTAATGGATAGAGCAGTGTGGATTGATACAGATCAGTGCGGTTTTAGTGGATTGAGCAGTATTTTGCACAACTGTAGTTGTTGTAGATATTATACATAGGCATGCATAGGTTGTAGAATCCATGGGGATGATGTATGCATGTGTACATATTGGGTTGTTTTGGGAAGTAAGTTAAAAATTAGCATTCTGACCTTTTTTTTTTTTTTTTTTTTAAACGTGTAAAAATGTAGAGACGTAATGTGACAAAAAAAAAAAATCAAAAAATTGGCTTTTATCCCAATTACGTGTTTTTTTCTTTTTTGGAATGAATGTTGATACCTGCACTATAACGATTTTGGTTTAGACTCGACCCGTTTATTGTTTTGGATCTGGGATTCTTATTCTTGAATGGTTGTTCATATCTTTATTCATTCTATTCCTTGTTGAGTTTGGTTGTTGGAGTGTTGTAGTTGCGTTTGGAACAGGTAGGGAGTTAGTTTTTAAAAAGTTCTTGCCTGAATTTGGCTAGTTCGCTCGAGCGAACTTTCTTGTCTTTCAGCGGTTGGCTTCTATCTACAAAACTTCTAGGAGGGTGTCATTGTGTGCTCAAGCGGTAACTTTGTTCACTCGAGCGGTCTCACTGATTGTGTTTGTTCGCTCTAGTGGTGTTTTGGTCGTTCGAGCGGTTTGCGCGTATATCAGTCCATAAAAGTCACTTTTTGGATCACTTTTTCATTTCTCTCTCTCTCTCTCTCTAAACATTTCAAAAACCTAGATTTACTGTCTTCTCTCTCTCTAAAACTCACCTTCAAACCTCAAATACACCCCCACCCTTGATCTTTACACCTTTGTCCTTTGGAGTAAAGATAAGTTACATTGAGAGCTTCGTTTTAATATGAGAAGTTCTTGTTTTCGTCGACGTTGAGTTTTGGAGCTTTGAGGCTTTTTCCTCTTCCAAAGTTGAGGTAGGGATTTTCTTAACGGTGTGCATGTTGTTAGCTTCGTTATCTATTATTTTTGCTAGTCAAGGGTTTTCAAAAAAGTAGTTTTGGATATATATATTTATTGATGTACAAATTTGGGGAAAAAAAAGACTTGTTTTCGGTTATGGTTTGGGATTAGTAACCAAGTAGTTGTTGTGTTATGAGTTTTTGAAGAAAATTGGGTTTTAAAGGGTTTCTCAAAAGTTAATAAAAAACTAGGGTTTTGGGTGTTCTTTTTATGGAAAAAGAAGAAATTGGAATGGTTGTAAGATTTTAATTGAAATGAGGTTTGGTTGAGAAATGTTTGAATTATTGAAAAAATACTAAGTATTATTTATCCTTTTGAAATAGTGGTTTCGTTGGAAATGATATGAACGGTTTTGGAAAAATTGTATATTTTCGGTTGAGATTCACGAGACTCGTGAGAAGTGTGAATGTTGTTTGGAAATCATGAGATTTTGTATAAATCATTGGGATTCCGATTTGGTTATGACTTTGGAATATTATTATTGTTGTTGTCTTTAATTAGAGATAATTATTTTTGGCAACTGGTGAAGGGTTGTATTGATTGTTGTAGAAACTGCATGTGGATTAGGGAATGGAAATGTTCACAAATCATACATCATATTGTGCATATCATGGATTAGTAATTGGGGATTTCAATGTTTCGGAAAACGTATTGTTGTTTTGAGATGAAAGTATTGTATTATTGAAAGGATAAATAAAATGGTAAATATAGCGACCCTGGTCTTTTTCCATTTGGTGGTTGTATCCGGACTTACGTTCCGTAGATTCTGTTGTTATATATTTGTTGTCGTCGTCCTTTAATTCCTTATTTTTGAGTTATAGGATGTATTGGGCAAGTTTGTTATAGGTTGAGAGTGTTTGGGAGCAAAGGGTTGCTCCCCAGAATTTTGGTCCTTCGCTCGAGCGAGCAGTTTGTCGCTCGAGCGAGCTATTTGTTTTGGTCCTTCGCTCGAGCCAGGGTTTCTTCGCTCAAGCGAGCGACTGCGTCTAGTATAGACACGAGGGTCATATTTCTTGGCTCGAGCGAGCGAGGTGTATGTTTTCGAGTTCTTCGCTCGAGCGAGCATTCTGTCGCTCGAGCGTGCTTCTGGGTTGCAGACCTGAAGCATCGTATTGTTGGCTCGAGGGAGCTTTCCTTCGCTTGAGCAAGTATTCTTTGTGTCTGGTCGCTCGAGCGACCACTTCTTCGCTCGAGCGAGCCTGTTAGATTTAAATACGCAGCAGCGGTTTTAAACTTCATTTTTTCATCCTCTTTTGATCTCAAAACCCTAGGTCCGTGTTCTCCTTCCTTCTACACACCTTCTCTCTTAGATTGATCTACTTAGAGTGTATTTCTAGCCTAGGTCCTTTGTTAAAAAAATAGAGTGGGTCGAGGGCTTCATTTTAATCTGAACAATCTTGGATTTGGAGCACATTGGGTTTTCGCCATCTTCTCCATTTGAGTTCTTCACTTCGAGGTAGGGATTTCCTACTCCATATTATAGGTTTTGTCCTAAGTTTTGGTATTTTTGATATGTTGGTGACGTTTGATAGTTTTGGGAAAACTAGGGTTTGTATCATAAGTTGAGAAATAGGAATTTGTTTATATATTAAATTCCATGTGATTGTGAATCATGAAAAATGACATAGATAGTGTCAAGTTGATAAAATTGAACCTTAGGGTTAATTTTGAGGAAAAAGGGGAAAAGCCCTAATTGTTGTAATAAATTAATTTGCATAATTAATTTAGAGAAAAATGTGGAATTAAGTTTAATTCTTGAAATTGGGGAATTATGAGATTAAATGGTGTAGTTGGATAGTTTAATCACTCACCTATGAAAATGTTGAGTTTATATTTATTGGTACATTTATTTCCTGTTTAGAAATAACTGTTTTGGGCTATCGGTGGAGAATAGTCGTGATTGTTGTAGACATTGCATGCTGATTAGGGAAAACTAAAACTAATCACATTGAATGAGTCATTGAATATGACAGTTGAATTAATACAACAAATACGTGTATTGATTGAATATTGTTTGGGAGGAGATAGGGGATGTACTCCATGGTTTGAGGGAAGATAGGGGATGGACTCTCAAACCTGTTTTGGGAAGAGAAAGGGGATGGACTCCATTAGTACAGCAAATATGTGTACTTATTGATGTATGGAAGTGTATTAGTACAGCATATATGTGTACTTATCGATTTATGGAAATGTTTTAGTTGAGCCTTAGTCTCACTTAGATTGTTGCTATTGGAAGCAATGTTAATATCAGATGTAGTCTCATTACATTATTTGGCCAGGTTCTGAGCCATGTCTGTATAAATGGAAAGTTAAATAATCACGGAAAGTGAAACATATCATGGACACTATTGTCATGAAACTGTATAGTGATATAATGGATTTATAAGTGTTAGCCATATATCGAATACTATTGCTTTAGTCAATTCTTATATTTGGTTTAGTATATTTCTGCTGGGCTGTGGCTCACCCTATACGGGAACATCATTTTCAAGTCCAGGTGATATGCTACCTCCAAGGACTTAGCTTGAGAGGATTTGGAGTTGAAGACTCTGTTTAATTAGTTGTTATTTTGTTTTATTTTAATATTACATGTAAACTCAAGCCAAGGGCTTAATGTGTAATTGAGTTAGTACTCAGACTTTTGTGTCCAAGTGTTGGCTTGGAAAGCTGTAAGCCCGTAAGGCATTTATTTTTCGATGTTACATGTAATGCCTTTTAATAAGAATACTTTGATGAATGGAATAATGTTTTGTTTTCTTTTATCAATGCATGTCAATATTGTCAATATTTTGGGTTTATTTTGAGGGCGTTACAGTAAAACTGTAAGGGGGTGTTAAAGAAGCATTAAGTTAGACTATGTATCTAAGGCGTAAGACCTAAAATCCGCATGGTAGGTGCCGAGTCTTCCAGTTAGTACTGGTAAAAATGGCTTAGTGACTTGTATAGTTACTGTTATGAATACTAGCTCTAGAGATTTATTCATTATATTTACCACTTGATTATTTTGAAAGAATATTGTTGATTTGGAAAGATGTTTTGGAAATCTCGCATTACATTGTTTCAAAGAGAGAAAATACATGTTTTATCATATCATTTCATATGCATTCATCTTATGACATTGTTAAGCTTTATGCTCACCTTACAAGGGAAACCACTTTCAGGTGAACCGGTGTGCCTCTGCCAAGGTGATGACTTAGGAGGATCTTGGAGCTTGAGGCTCGTATGTATTGTTTTCTTTGGTTATTTGTTTGTAATTTAAGGTGCGGGTTTCTTTGTAACTGGGCAAGGCCTTGAAAATTTGTAGCCTTTATGGCATTAACCTATAATAGTTTAATTTTATTCATTCTAATAAGAATTCATGTTGTAGGACTAAAAGAATGTTCTGAGGCACGTGTTGGAAATGATGTTGTATAATCATATTGTTGTTGTGCTCCACATGTTAGTAATATTATACAGAAGTAGAATGTTTATTTATTTTGAGGCATTATAACTTGGTATTAGAGCGTACCAGGTTAGAATACTTTAGGTACATGGGAAGTGGTTTTTACCACAAAAGGGTTTGTCTCACTTGATAGAGATATTGTATACTCAATATGATAAATGATAAGATGCTTATGTGGTTAAGTGGGCATGAAATTGGATCCTTAGGATGTGATTTGTGTCTGTTAAACACTTGGAGGTTTTATTAGAAGGACACTTGATCAATGTTTATTCTAATAGGAATTCTTGGGGTTTCGTAGAACAAATTTTATCTTAAGAAAATAATTCGTGTGTGATTAGGTGGCTAAGTGCTTATATGGAATACATTGTTTGTTTTAATACTAGTGTATGATATTTTGTTGGGGACACCATTAGATGTGTGCTAAATTCGTCATGTTTGTTTTGATTAGGATGTCTAGGCGAGAAAGTAACGACTTTGCTCCTTCTACATGGAAAGAATTGAGGAAGCAATTTCTGAAGTTACACCAAGGTACTACACCTTTAACACAATTTAAGACGTTGTTTACCAATCTATCGAGGTTTGCTCCAGAGTTAGTGGAAGCCAAAGAGCTCTGTTGTATGGAGTTTGAGAGTAAGTTATGTGATGAAGTTCAAGAATGGATTGCTGGGTCTTGGCAGAGGAATTATCATGCGCTTGTGGATACGGCGGCTCAGGTGGAGGCCCTCATCCTAGTCGTGGGGTAGAGTGAGGAGGAAGCCACTTCAGCAACTCCTACAACTTGGGGTTGTGGTAGACCTAGTAAGAACCAACGGAGAAGGCAAGGTTGTTGTCTCAACCAATAGTTGCACCAACGAGATCATCTAGCCAACTGGGACTTGGGGTGATCGAGTGCTCATAGGGGGAGTTGTGACAACCCCAACTTGTGATTAGCTTATAATCTTTGATTAAGAAAGCCTAATAAGTAATTAAGATGAAATTCTACGTTAATTACATGTTATATGTTATTTGTATTTATATATGTCTTTCATAGAAATATTTGTTTGTGTTTTTGTTCTGTTCTGTTCTGCAAATTGAAGGCCTTATCGGCCAAAGAATACAAAATTGACTCCATTTATGCGTTATCTGGAATTTTTAGAACATTATGGTAAATCTAATTAGAATTCAATTTAAAACCAAATAATTAAAATAAATAATGCCAATTAATTAGTCACTAATCAAACTTCATAATCAAACCTATATAAGGAAACTTGTTGACCTAAGGCCATTAATTTACACTTTCATTTCTCATACTTTGGACTAAAAAACATGAGAGAGAGAGAGAGAGAGAGAGAGAGAGTGTGTGTGTGTGTGTGTGTGTGTGTGTGTGTGTGTGTGTGTTGAGCTTGGAAACCAAAGGAGAGGAAGGAGAGTTATAGAGAATTCAAGGTTTCGGACTTAGAGACTTAAACAATTAGTCAACTAGAGCTCAATTGAGAAACTAAGGTAAGAACTCAACCCTTTAGTTATATAATTGAGTTGGTTAATGCTAGGATTCAAGTGGATTAAGAGTTGAATCACAAGAATTAAGCTAAGATTGAAGAATCAAAACTCAAGCCATGCATGCATGCATATTTCATGGCATTTTAAACTTGTTTTCCAAAGAATTTTCTCTTGCATTTCCTCATTTTGGTTTTGTTCTAAGAATTTAACATGTTTTTGAGTTAAACACCTCATCTAATCATGTTTTGAAAGCTTGGAAGCCAAGACAATTCATGCATGTTGTCTTCATATTATGTTCTTTAAGTTACAAGTTTTGTTTTGTACAATTGGCAAAACTTTTGGGCTTGATTTTGCGGAATGTTTTGTAATTCATCATATACTATGAGTTTCTCAATGTTTTACCAAATTTTGGCCCAAAAAGATGTTTTGAAGCTTTGAAATTGAGTTTTGGACTTAAATCAGCAATCTGGAAATTCCAGAATTTGCATCCTCTACTCGAGCGGTGGAGTTTGTGCTCTAGCGGAGAATGCGAGCTCCTAGTACTTTTGCAGAGTTTAGGGGTTGGCTTGAGCGGCAGAACCTGTGCTCAAGCGACCACCCTTATTTTTGACCTCCACTCAAGTGACCGAAGTTACGTTCAAGCGTAAAATGAGAGCTCTCAGAAGTTTTACAGACTTTTGCAGACCGCTCCAGCGTAGAAAGTTATGTTCGAGCAGAGACCATGTTTACTCAGTCTTTGGCTCGAGCGTTCGTCGAGTGGAAAAATCATGCAACTAGTACTTTTGCAGACTTTGTAGACTGCTCGAGCAACCGAAGTTGCACTCGAGGGGACTACCCTGTTTTTGAAAATTTGACTAAGTGTTTCAAGTTACATTTTGGCATCTTCATTGCATTCTAGGAATTTCTAAGCCTTAATTAAGACACAATAATGAAGATAAGGATTAGAAACACACCAAGATAGAAAAGAAATGAGTTAAGTGTTTTATGAGCGTGTGTTTTCAGGTGTATCCGTTATATGTTTGTGCAGCTCGCGCGCCATAGATTGTTGATTCGACTATTTGACTCTTCTGCTATTGGAGCTATCTGTGAGTAACAACTCTGTAAAGTTATGTTTGATTGTAATTATTTTTTGACTGAAATGATATGATATGTTTTCTAAAATTCTATTTTATGAATCATGAATGAATGTCCATTTTTCTGAAATGTATTTGTGGCATCCTTAGTTCACGTGGCCCTCGCTCGAGGGTAACAATACTGTGGCCAATATGCTCGTGGCCCTCGCCCTTGGGTAACAATACCATGGCTTATGTTCATGTGGCCCTTGCCTAGGGATAACAATACCGCGGCCTATGTTCACGTGGCCCTCTCCTGGGGGTAACAATACCATAGCTATTTGTGCACAAAGATATTGACCTTTAAGGTCGTCGGTACCGACTATGCATGTGAGTCTTATGACCAATCTGATCTAATAGCTAATGGATGTTCCACATATAACTGCTTATGAAATATGTATAAGTATGTGAATCCAAATCTATTTTTGATATGAACTCTAATTCTGAATCTGTTTTTGACATTATTTATAACCCCCTTACTCTGTTGTTATTCACTAGGCTCCAGCTCATTCTATTATTTATGTATGTAGGTGATCAGGAGCAGGACCAGGCTCAATAAGGTTGCCTGGAGTTCTTTTCTGTCAGCTAATTTTTGTGCCTCCCGAGGAGGTTCCCGTTTGAGATGTGATCAAGTTTTTATGAATCAAGTTTAAGACTTGCATTTTCTTATGTTTCGTCTGAATTAGTTTTTGTAAGACCTGTATTTGTGGGTTTTGGTGACATAAGACTAATGTAATTATGACGTCACGTATTGTATATAAATATAAGTTTCAAATTCCTATCCCGTGTATGTCTGCACAGCTCAATGGACTATGTATGTTTTATATATTTGCTTCTGCAACCCCTTATTAGGTGTTAATCTGTTCAGAGGCCTTTGGCAATCCCAGGATTACTGGCCGGTTACGGCACTAAATCTATCAGAGTAGGTTTGGGCCGTGACAGGAGCAGTCATTGGGATCCTTACTAGTTTAGACTTCGTACTTGATCGCCACTTAATTGGGGACCACCTATTTGCTATGCATGTAATCAACTGGGTCATACTAAGCGTTTTTGTATGCAACTGGGGACTTCTTTGGGTATTCCGCAATCTAGTCGGGTTCAGCCTTATCCGTTTGGGCGATACCAATACCAAAACTACGTAGGCCAGACTTCGAGAGCCTTTGGAGGGTTAAACTTTTATCCTCAAACTGAGGAGATGCGTGTTTGTTTCAAGTGTTGCCAGCTGGGTCACGTTAGTAGCTCTTGTCCTTGGCATCATAGTTCTTGAAGGGTTCTGGGGGTTGAGAATAACCCATCATAGCTCTTGTCCTTGTCTGGTTAGGAATGTGATAGCGGTGGCGGCGGATGGATAGCTGTTTTTGGTAATTAGTTTTGGTTATCTTGTTTTGTGACTGGAGGGCAAATGGTTGTAATTATTATGTAGTCGTTTTGTTTTGTAACCGGTATGATGTGGACCGTTGGAGGGCAACTGATTTTTGTTTATGTATATGTGGTGGGTTGTTTATTTTATGAGTTGGATACGTTGTGATTTTGAGTTTTCCTTAATGTGATGAGTCGTTGTGGAATTTAGAAATTTTCATATTGACGTGTATGAACTATTGCGTTTTGAATTAGGAATGTGATGGCCGGAGAGCCTTATTTTGACTTAGGGATTGTTTACTGTGCTAAATAATTTGTGTTTGGTTGAAATTGATTTAGAATGGGTGGACAATAGAGTTGGTTGTGGAAGATGGGTATTTTGAGGGTCATTATGATTAGTTAGAATATTGCGAGGGTGGAGTTATACTAGTCAGTATGTTCGGTTTGGTTGATATTGCCTTATGTTATAAGTTTTAATTTATTGCAATGAAGGCTTGTTGGAAGAGCAAAAGGGTTGTGTCTTGTAGTGACAGGAGTGGTGTTGTGATTGTTGTCGGATGCATGTAGATTGGTGTGGGTAGTGAGCCTATCATGGACCTCATCGATCTGCGATGTAGTGTGGTTGTATGTGATTGTGTTGGTGGTGTATATTGTTCTGCGAAGGAATTGGGGGTTTCGCCCCAAGAGTCCACTTCAGACTTAAGAGGGTGTGGGAGAGGTTGTAGAACCCCCATATAAGGGTGTTTGGTGTTGGAGTATTGTTGTTTTGGTACTAAGTGAGGAGAGTGGTTGAATGAATAAAGTATGAGTCTAATGGGTTTGTCACGATCCAAACCCGCTCCTACAGGTTTAGTGTCATAACCGGCCAGTAATCCTCGGATTACCAAAGGCCTCTGACCTGATTAGCAAAATATAAGGGGCTAGTGGAAGCAAACAGAGAAACATACATAGTCCATTGAGCTGTGTAAACATACACGGGATAGAAATTCGAAAACTTATAATATACATAGGTGTGACGTTATAAATATAGTAGTCTACGTCACTTTCGTTATAGATAAAGCAAAAAGGGACCGAGCCCAATATACAAATAAACAAGAAACTTGTTCTGAATCCAAAAGTAAACAAAGCCTTTTACGTTCACAAAATAGGACCACAAGAAACTCAGAACCTCCTCGGGAGGCATAAAGCCTAGCTGACAAACCAAAACTCTAGATTATCAACTAGTCACATGCCTGGTCACCTACAAACATAAATAATAGAGTGAGCTGGAGCCCAGTGAATAATAACAGAGTAAAGGTTTTAATGAATGATGTCCAGAACAGATTCCACACCTTTTATGATATTAGATACAAAATCATATTCGTATCAGAAACAGAATCATAATCATATTCACATTCAAATCATGCGCAGTACATCCATTAGCATTAACATATTCCTATGGTCAAGCTTATCAAGTTCCATAATGGAACCTCCGGTACCAGGTAACATACCTCACACATGAACCACAATATTATTCCCCCGGGCAAGGGCCTGGCCACGATATTATTCCCCCGGGCGAGGGCCTCATGACCGTAAGCCACAACACTATTTCCCCTAGGTGAGGGCCTCTGCTAAGGATACCACATAAATATGTCAAAGAAGTGGATCATCATTCATGTAATCACAACATATCCTTTTGTATCATTAAAATAGTTCATGTCGTACCATAATGTTCAGAAAGTACTTTATAACCAATATAGCTTTACTAAGTTATTACTCACAATAATTGCACAGATAACTTTGGTAGTGACCAATAGATCAACAGCTCACAGCGCGTGACCTATGCAAACATAATAGATTCACAGATTAAAGCACACACTTGGACAGTGCTTAACCTATTTCATTTCGTTCTTAGTGTGTTTCTATCCCTTAACCTCATTATTTTCTCTTAATCATGGCCTAGGAATGCCTAGGATGCAATGGGGATGCTAAAATGTACTTGAAAACACTTGAGCAAACATGCTAAAAATAGGGGCCTCGCTCAAACAAGCGTCCAAACATGTGAGAGGTCACTCGAGCGCAACTTCCTTAGCTCAAGTGGTCTATAAACTCAGTAAAAGTACTGATTTTGTGAATTTTTAGCTCGACAGTCGCTCGAGTATGAGACTGAGGTCCTTGCTTGAGCGCAACTATTGTCGCTCGAGCGGTCTACAAAACATGAAAACTTCTGGGAGCATGCATTTTATGCTCGAGCCAACTTTTGGTCGCTCAAGTTGGCTCGAGCAAGAGTGCTAAAGAAAGAGTGGTTGCTCGAGCACAAGTTCTGTCCCTCGAGCGGCGTGCAGAATTTTGGAATTTCCATATTGCACTCCCAAGTTCAAAACTCGAAGTCAAAACTTTAAAATACACCCTTTGGGCCTCAAAACTTGAGAAAACATGTCTAAACTTGTCCAACATCATGAAATCAAAACCATTTTTCCAAATCAAGGTCCAAAAGCTTGCCAATTTCTCAAAATTCAACTTGAAAGTTGAGAATATGATGTGAACATGCAATGCATGAATTGTCATGACTTTTAAGCTTTCAAATCATGATCTAACAAGGTTAAATGGAATGAAACTTTATGAATTTTCAAAACTAAGGTGAAATAATAACATGCATGAGGAAAATTCTTGGAAACAACTTCAAAATGCATGAAATGTACATGCATGCATGATTTCACTTAATCCCCTTAATTCTAGCTCAATTCTTGTAATTCATCTCCCAATTCCCATGAATGCTACTATTAGCTATTTCAATTACATAATTAAAGGGTTGAGTCCTTATCTTAGCTTCTCAATTGAATGTTAGATAGCTAATTGTTTAAGTTTCCAAGCCAAAACAAGTTCTTCTAATTTCCCACAATCCTCTAGTTGAATTCAAGTCTTCCTTTTCTCTCTCTTTCTCTCTCATGTTTGATCTCAAAAGATGAGGGAATGAGAGTGTAAAGTGTATAGGAAGTGCTAGGGGTGGCCTTATATAGGCTTGATTAAGAAGTGTAATCAATGACTAATTAAGTGACATTAATTATTCTAATTGAATTCGTTCCGAATCATATTTTAATTAAACCTATCATAAAATTCTAAAAATTTCAACTTACACTAAATTCAAGTCAATTTCGTGATCGGATGCCGATAAGGCCTTCAATTCGCAGAACCAAGCGTAAATGTAAGCGAGATATTTCTATAGCGCATGATATAAACACACATAATGCAATGCACATGTAATTAACTCGGGATTTCATCTTAATTACTTATTAGGCATACTTAATCATGGCTTAACAGTTAATCATGGGTCAGGATTGTTACAGTCTTCCCCCCTTAAAGAGTTTGGTCCTCCAAACTCGAGTTACCTTCATTTTGGAAGAACACCAGATCCAACGGAAACAAGTCAACGTATCTTTTCATCATATCTTCTTCAGTTTCCCAAGTTGCATAGGTCCCTCCGTGGTTTTTCTAATCAACCTTTACCAGTGGGATTTCCTTGTTCCTCAGTCTTTTGATTTGACGGTTAACAATCTGTATTGGCCTCTCTTCATACATATAGTCATCTTTCAGAAGCACATGAGTTGGTTTAATCACATGGAATGGATCTCTTAGATAGTCTTGAAGCATTGACACATGAAAAACATTGTGCATATGTTCCATGACCGGCAGTAAGGCTACCAGATACGTCACCGAATTGATCTTCTTAAGAATTTCATATTGCCCAACATATCTCGGTGCTAGCTTGCCCTTTACACCAAACCGTGTATGGCCTTTAATTGGAGTCACTTTTATGAGCACATGATCTCTGATCTCAAATTCTCTGTCTCTTCTCCAGACATCTGTATAACTCTTTTGGTGACACTGTGCAATTTTCAAATGTTGTTGGATCAATTTCACCTTTTCAGTTGTTTCTTGCATAAGTTCCAGTCCTAACAATGGTCTATCACCTACCTCAGCCCAGCAAATCGGAGATCGACACTTCCGACCGTATAGAGCTTCATAAGGAGCCATTCCAAGACTGGAATGATAGCTGTTGTTATACACAAACTCAGCCAGAGGAAGATAAGTCTCCCAATTTCCTTGGAAATCCAATACACACATCCATAACATATCTTCAAAGTTTGATTGGTTTATTCAGATTGGCCGTCTGTCTGCGGGTGATAGGCACTACTCAATCGTAGTTCTGTTTCCAAAGCATGTTGCAAACTTTGCCAGAATCTTGACGTGAACTTCGAATCTCTATTAGATACAATGGATACTGGCACACCATGTAATCTCACAATCTCATTCATATAAATGTTAGCTAATTTATCAGCATTATAAAAAGTTTTCACAAGCAGAAAATGAGCAGACTTAGTCAAACAGTCAACAATGACCCAAATAGAATCCATACCTCAAGAGGAGTGAGGTAATCCGACAATGAAGTCCATCATGATATGCTCCTACTTCCATTCCGGTATTGGAAGCGACTAAAGTAATCCAGCAGGTCATTGATGTTCAGCTTTTGCCTATTGACAATGTAAGCATCTAGCCACAAAATCAACAATGGTTTTCTTCATTCCCGACCACCAGAAATTTTGTTTCGAGTCATGGTACATTTTTGTATTCCCCGGATGCATAGGAAATTTTGAATTATGGCCTTTAGTCATAAAACGTTCCCGCAAATTAGAACAATTCGATACATAAAGTCTATTATGAAATTTCAGCACACCATTTTCAATCACAAATCCTAGCCTCGGTTTTTAGTTAATTTCATCAATAACTCTCTTCAAAAACTCATCTTCAAGTTGTTTCTCTCTAATTTCTTCAATGATTGCAGACTAAGCAGAGATGGTGGCTAGAATTCCACCTTGTTTACGCAGAACTATCTCAATTTCATTCCTCTCTAAGTCACATAACAATTCTCTCTAGCCAGTGAGTAAACATGACAAATTTCCAATAGATTTTTGGCTCAAGGCATTTGCGACTGTATTTGCCTTCCCTGGATGGTACAAAATCTGCAACTTATAATCTTTAATCAACTCTAACCATCTTCTCTGTCTCATATTCCGTTTTTTCTGAGTAAGAAATATTTTAAGCTTTTGTGGTCAGTGTACACCTTGCAAGTCACACCATACAGATAATGGCACCAAATTTTTAATGCAAAAACCACAGCTGCTAATTCAAGGTCATGAGTTGGGTAATTCTTTTCATGTGGGCGGAGTTGTCGAGAAGCATAGGCAATCACCTTTCCATTCTGCATTAACACACACCCCAAGCCTTTGTAGGAAGCATCACTGTAAATTTGAAACCCATCAATTCCGTTAGGCAATGCCAGAATTGGTGCAATTACCAGTCTAGTTTTTAGTTCTTGGAAGGCTGATTCCTGTTGATCAGTCTAATCAAATGACACATTTTTCTATGTTAACTGTGTCAATGGCATGGCAAGTTTAGAGAAGTCTTTTTCAAATCTGTGGTAGCAGCCAGCAAGCCCCAAAAAACTTCTGATTTCTAACACATTGGTTGGTCTTGGCCAGTCCACAATTGCCTCAATTTTCTGTGGATCCACCGATATGCTGTCTTTGTTGATTACATGTCCTAGAAATGCTACACTGTGAAGCCAAAACTCACATTTGGAAAGTTTGGCAGACAACTTCTTCTCTCTTAGAATCTGTAAGGCAGTTCTCAGATGGCTTTCATGTTCTTCCCTGCTTTTGGAGTAAGTCAGTATATCATCAATAAATACAACGATAAATTCGTCAAGGAATTGTTTGAAAACCCTGTTCATTAGGTCCATAAATGCTACAGGTGCATTAGTTACCCCAAATGGCATTACCAAAAACTCATCATGCCCATATCTAGTTCTGAATGCAGTTTTCTCTATGTCTTCTGCCTTAACATTTAGTTGGTGATACCCGGATCTAAGGTTTATCTTAGAGAACACTTGTGCTCTTTGAAGCTAGTCAAATAGGTCATCTATTTAGGGTAGTGGGTATTTGTTCTTGAAAGTCACTTTGTTCAATTTCTGATAGTCTATACACAGCCTAAAAAATCCATCTTTTTTTTCTGACAAACAAAACTGGAGCACCCCATGGTGAAGTGCTCGGTCGGATAAACTTTTTATCTAACAGTTCTTGAAGTTGGCTTTTCAATTCTTTCAGTTCTGAGGTTGACATTCTATAAGGGGTTTTGGAAATAGGTTGTGTCCCAGGTAGTACATCAATGGTGAATTCAATTTCTCTATCAATTAAATTCCCAGGTAATTCATTTGGAAAGACATCAGGGAATTCGCAAGAAAAGAGAATAGTTTCCACATTAGGACTAGCAGAACTCTCGATTAGAACACAACACATATAGCCCCTACATCCTTTCCTAAGTAGTTTAACAGCTTTCATGGCAGAAAGCAAGTATGGTGGAGGAACTACCCCATTCCCAACAAACACAAACTCAGGTAGACCGGGTGGACGAAACACAACAGTTTTATTCACACAGTCAATAGTTGCACAGTACTTCGTCAACCAATCCATACCCAATATGCAGTCAAAATGATCAATTCCCAAAGGTAATAAATCAACATACAACGTCATATCACTGATTACAACATCACATGCTGGATAAACATATATACACATACCATAGAACCCCTAGTTGGTGTAGAAACAGACAATAAATAATTCATAGGTTCTAATGGTCTAGTTCATTTTCGAGAAAAGGCATGCGACACAAATGAGTATGTAGAACCAGAATCTATCAAGACATATGCATTTTGGGCACAGATGGAAATTATACCTAACACTATAGACTCAGTATTCTGTACATCCCCTGGCACCAGTGTGAATACTCTCACTTGCCTTAATGTTTCATTTCCAGTATTACCTCTAGCATTAGTTCATGCATTTGATCTTGTTACGGAGGCAGATCCGGTTGAACTTGCTGCAGGGCGGTTGGCATTTTTGGACCCCAGTGGACAATCCTTCATCATATGGCCGAGTTTTCCACACCGATAACAAGCACCAGATGCACAGTAACACACTCCTCTATGCTTCCTTCCACAATCTAGACAGTTTGAAATAAATCCACTACTCTGACTAGAGCTATTGGAGGATCTCGTGTTTTGCTTCTTTGAAAATGACCGACCCTTCTTGAAATTGAATCCGGACCGTTTACCTCGCCATTTAGTTGTTAGAGCCTTAGCTTGTTTCTTGGCTGCCAGAATGGCCTCTACCATCAATGTTCTATCAAGTACTTCCACATATGTAGACAACTTCAAAGCGCCTACTCAATCAAACACCTTCAAATCTAATCCCCCCTCAAATTTCTGAGCCTTCTTATAGTCTGTGTTGACCACATAAGGAGCATATTTGGCCAACTCAGTGAACTTAGCCTCATACTCGGCTACGGACATCTTACCTTGCTTAAGTTCTTAGAATTTAGACACCTTTTGATCTCGAAAGCACTGAAGAAAGTACTTATCGTAGAAAATCTCATTCAATTGAGCTCATGTTATGTTCCCGTTACTATTTTGAATTAGCAACCACCATCTTCGGGCTTCATCTTTTAGGGTATAGGTGGCCAATAGAACCTTCTGTGTCTCGGAGCAAGGAAACACTTCAAATAGTTTCTCCATTTCAAGTAACCATGTCTCTGTCTTTAAGGATTCAATACCACCTAAGAAAGTCGACGGCTTCATCTTCATGAACTTCTGAGTTAGATTTATAATATCATTGTTATTCGGCTCAACTTGGACCGGAGGGGGCGAGGGAGGCAGAGGTTGTTGTCTTTGCTAGTGTATCATTGCTTCAGTTAGGGTTGCAAGCATTTGTTCCATTTGGCTCATGCAAGCCTCTGAGGATTCATTTGTACTATCACTTCTTGTGTTTTCCATTTGCTATAGGTAAACAAAGCAAAAATAAACATAGGCAAGTAATTCCTTCCACATTGTTCAAGGTATTCAGTTTCAATGCATTTATTTCAATTGTGTGAGTTCATGTTGAGTTCATGTTTAGATTTAGTTTCCATAGTTATAGAAATTAACTCACACACTCACACATGTAGGTGAAATGTCCCTACTTCTTTTCTGGAACATCTTATAGCTCATATGGACTCGTTTGTGCGGTATAACTCATGTTCTGATACCACTCTATCATGACCAAAACCCGCCCCTACAGGTTTGCCGTCATAACCGGCTAGTAATCCTCGGATTACTGAAGGCCTCTGACCTGATTAGCAAAATATAAGGGGCTAACGGAAGCAAACATAGAAACATACATAGTCCATTAAGTTGTGTAGACACACATGGGACGAAAATTCAAAAACTTATAATATACATGGGTGTGACGTCATAAATACATAGTCTACATCACTTTCGTTACAGATAAAGCAAAAGGGGACCGAGCCCAATATACAAATAAACAAGAAACTTGTTCTGAATCCAAAAGTAAACAAAGCCTTTTACGTTCACAAAATAAGACCACAAGACACTCAGAACCTCCTCAGGAGGCACAAAGCCTGGCTGACAAACTAAAACTCCAGATTATCAATTTTGAGTCTGGTCATGTGCCTGGTCATCTACATACATAAATAATAGAGTGAGCTCGAGCCCAATGAATAATAACAGAGTAAAGGTTTTAATGAATGATGCCTAGAACAGATTCCATACCTTTTATCATATCGGATACATAATCATATTCGTATCAGAAACAGAATCATAGTCATAATCCCATTCAAATCATGCGTTGTATATCCATGGGCATTAACATATTCCTATGGTCAAGTCTATCAAGTTCCATAATGGAACCTCCAGTACCGGGTAATATATCTGAAACATGGGCCACAGTATTATTCCCATGGGCAAGGGCCTGGCCACGGTATTATTCCCCTGGACAAGGGCCTCATGACCATAAGCCACAGTATTATTTCCTCTAGGCGAGGGCCTCTGCTAAGGATAACACATAAACATGTCAAAGAAGTGGATCATCATTTATGTAATCATAACATATCCTTTTGTATCGTTAAAACAGTTCATATGGTACCATAATGTTCGGAAAGTACTTTATAATGAACATAGCTTTACTAAGTCATTACTCACAATAATTGCACATATAGCTTTGGTAGTAATCCATAGATCAACAACTCATGGCGCGTGGCCTACACAAACATAACAGATTCACAAATTGAAACACATACTTGGACAATGCTGAACCTATTTTATTTCGTTCTTAGTGTGTTTCTTGCCCTTAACCCCATTATTATGTCTTAATCATGGCCTAGGAATGCCTAGGATGCAATGAGAATGCTAAAATGCACTTGAAAACACTTAAGCAAACATGCTAAAAATTGGGGCCTCGCTCGAGCGGGCGTCCAAACATGTGAGAGGTCGCTCGAGCGCAACTTCCTTAGCTTGAGCGGTCTGTAAATTCAGCAAAAGTACTAGTTGTGCGAATTTTCTGCTCGACGGTAGATCGACGGTCGCTCGAGCGTGAGACTGAGGTTCTCACTCCAGCGCAACTATTGTCGCTCATGCTGTCTGCAAAACATGAAAACTTCTGGAAGCATGCATTTTATGCTCGAGCCAACTTTTGGTCGCTCGAAGGGGAGTGCCAAAGAAAGAGTGGTCACTCGAGCAAAGAGTAGAATTCTGAAATTTCCAGATTGCACTCCCAAGTTCAAAACTCAAAGTCAAAACTTTAAAATACATCCTTTGGGCCTCAAAACTTGAGAAAACATGTCTGAACTTGTCCAACATCATGAATTCAAAACCATTTCGCCTAATCAAGGCCCAAAAGCTTGCCAATTACTTAAAATTCAACTTGAAACTTAAGAATATGATGTGAACATGACATGCATGAATTGTCATGACTTTCAACCTTTCAAATCATGATCTAACAAGGTTAAATGGAATGAAACTTCATGAATTTTCAAAACTAAGGTGAAATAATATCATGCATGAGGAAAATTCTTGGAAACAACTTCAAAATGCATGAAATGTACATGCATGCATGATTTAACTTAATTCCCTTCATTCTAGTTCAATTCTTGTAATTCATCTCCCAATTCCCATGAATTCTACTATTAGCTATTTCAATTACATAATTAAAGGGTTTAGTCCTTACCTTAGCTTCTCAATTGAATGCTAGATAGCTAATTGTTTAAGTTTCCAAGCCAAAACAAGTTCTTCTAATTTCCCACAATCCTCTAGTTGAATTCAAGTCTTCCTTCTCTCACTCTCTTTCTCTCTCACAAAAAGATGAGGGAATGAGAGTGTAAAGTGTATAGGAAGTGCTAGGGGTGGCCTTATATAGGTTTGATTAGGAAGTGTAATCAATGACTAATTCAGTGACATTAATTATTCTAATTGAATTCATTCTGAATCGCATTTTCATTAAACCTACCATAAAATTCTAAAAATTCTAACTTACACATAATTCAAGTCAATTTTGTGATTGGATGCCAATAAGGCCTTCAATTCGCAGAACCAAACGGAAACACAAACAAATATTCCTATAGCAGACAGATATAAACACACATAATGCAATGCACATGTAATTAACTCAGAATTTCATCTTAATTACTTATTGGGCATACTTAATCATGGCTTAACAATTAATCATGGGTCGGCGTTGTTACAGGGTTGGTGTAGGGTAAGGTGTTGTTGTTATCATACCAAGAAGTGGGTTAGATGAATCGGTGTCCTTAGTACACCTTTAAGAATTTCTTATGGTCATTGGGAGTTAATAATGTTGGTGTTTAGGGTAGTTAATAGTGGTTGGCGGAGGTACCGGAGTTTCTTTTGTAGAAATTTATTCCTAGTCTATTGAGGGCATTAGTTTTGTTTATGGTTTGTTGCTTTTAATTTTGGATTCACTTTTGTTTTGGATTGGCGAGATCTGGAATTGTGTTGATGTGGTTTGTTGTGTGTTGTAATGAAGGTAGGGTTCATTTTGCAACTATTGTCCTCGAGAATATGAGTATTTTTTATTTGTACGGTGAGGTTGTGAACCCAAGATGCTAATATCTTGTTTGATTAGAATTAGG